>CAJJDN010000118.1:116779-161558 GCA_905182985.1 Paramecium sonneborni | reverse complement strand
ATTCCTAAAGTTAATAAATTAAGTTGTATGTTCTAATGATTTTTTTATAGAAGATCATTATTAATCATGCATTTCTATTCTATAATAAAATTAAATCAAAATTTCCGAATTCAGAATTATTAGAAACGAAAAGGCAACTCATTTATTTAATTATTTTAAAATTATTTTTGTAGATAAGAATAAATTATATTTTTCTTTTAATTACATTATTATGATATTTTATTTCTTTATCAAAATTTTTCTGTTAGTATTAACAGTTTATTTATTAGACTTAAAAAAATAAATGATATCCCTTCTTTAATTAAAATGCTCATCGTTTGTAATTATTCATTAATAGTTAATTACTGGGTTTATAATGTATTAATTTTATGATTGATTGTCAATAATATTAATATGTAAGAACATATAACTTTAACTATTGATTAACTTACTAATCTTCTTTCAAATAGTGAACAAACTTTAAATTGGAATAGTATAAATTCTCTCTCAGATAAAAGTTAAACTCGTTTTAGATAAAATGTGCCAAAAATTGTCTCTTTTGTTGACATTGAAGAATTTCAAGAAACTTCTATATCAAGTGGACTTTAAAATTCTAATAATCAATCAATTATAGATAAAATTCAAGAGTTAGAGGAGGAAAATAAACAACTAAAAGAAAGCTTAAAATTTTATGAAAAAAAAGAATATAATTGGAAAAATTAAATGAATGACTACTAGTTAGAGCATATACAATTAAAGCGATAAAACTAATTACTTTAAGACAGATTAAATTCTATAATATAATCAAAAGAATAGTTAAGCAAATTTAAAAAATAAACCGAATCTTAAAGATGTAATTTAGCATCGCCGTTCTTTCGTCAAAAACCAGACTAAATTAAAATTCCAATTAATCCTAATTTATAAGTGAGAAAACATACAGCTCCAAGTGGTCATAATAATTCATCACCTCATAGAATGTTTCATGAGAAAAAGATAGACAAATTAATATGAAGACTTTTTATGATTTAAATTTAATTTATCATGACACTATTTAATAAATAATTATTTTTTATTTAGAGAAAATATTTTCAGCAATATCTAAAAAATATTTAAATAGAAAATAATCTCATTTTTTGATTAAATAGTTTCATGATAATTTATATATAACAATTTCTTAGATGTAATGAAAGAGTTTTAAAATAAAATTATTTATTTATTTGATTCTCATTTATTATTTTTTATTATTATATCAACACAACTTTAATTTTTAACTTAATGGGTTCTACAATTTTATGTCCTTATCATCAGAAACCAATAACTTAATTAAACTTATAAAAGAATTAAGAAAAAAGAATTTTTTGCAATGATTGTGATACTGAAAATTAAACTCTTACAAATTTTGAAGAAGCTATGAAATTATGGTAAAGTCTTGAAAGTAAAACGATTTAAAAATTTTTAAACTTTAAAAATTCAAAAGTTCCTCAATTAGATCATTTGTTAAAATAATTTCAACAATATCGAGAATAAGCATTGAAATATATGAATTCTTTAATTGAAACAACAGAAGATTATAAACATTAATTCATAAAGGCTATAGAAAGAGAAATTAATTATGTAAAATAATTAAGAGAAGAAATGGATTTAAGAAAACTAAAAGAAATCTCTTAGATATTAAGTGAGAAATTGATTGAAGAAGATAATGATAACAATCATGTTGGTAATTTAAATTTAGAAAGGATTTTGACTAAAGAGAAGGAATTATTATAAGAAATAAAAAAAAATAGTTTAACGATACATGTCGAAATCAAGAAGATAGTATAATAAAATCATTAAGAAGTTAAAATAAGGCCAATCAATTTTGAATAAATTAACAGTATTAAATAGTAATTAGATTGTTATGCATTGGCAATTAACAAACCAGGAAATATTGTAGTTTCTGGAAGTGGAAAAGATATAATAATTTGGAAATTTGATTAAGATTAATTGACTTAATTATAAACACTAACAGGACATAATTACAATGTGAATTGTCTCACATTTAGTTAAAATTTATAACTTTTTGTTTCAGGTGCATGTGATTCTTAAATAATGATATGGAAGGAATAATCAAAGAATAATTGGAAATGTGATTAGATTTTAAATGATCACACAAATAGTATTTGTTGTCTAATTATAAATTAAACTGATGATTTCATATACTCTTGTAGTTTGGATAATTCAATTAAAGTTTGGGTGAAAAATATTGATAATAAATTTGAATTATATCAATCTTTGATTGGTCATTCAGGTTCAGTCTATTGTATTTCATTAAATCCAAAAGAGACTTAGTTGATATCTTCTAGTAGAGATAAATCTATAATAGTTTGGGATTTAGGAGAAGATAAATTATGGAAGAAATTATAAATAATATAAAATGATGATTATGGTTATAGGATAATTTTTGTATCTAATGTTGCATTCTTTTGGTAGAGATATGGTAATGGAGTAGCTTAAGTTTATTTGTTTGATAAGACTTTGTTAAATTATAAGTTATTAAAAAAAATTAATATGAAGGAATAATAAGCAGATGGTTATTATTTATGTCCATCAATATTCCACAAGAAATAACATATCATATTAAGTAAACACGCAAAGAATCTGTATATAGTAAGAAAGCTTCAAAATAATAAATTTAGCTTATTATAAACTATTGAATTTCCAAGTAGTTCATTATTTGCAACGATTTCAATAAATGCAGATTATTTAATTGTTTGGAATGATAAAACAAAAGATATTTAAATTTGGAAGAACAAATGAAACATATTTAAAAAATATAATATCAAATTCACTTTGAATTTATTTATTTTCAAAATTAAATTCTTAATCTTATTCTTAATCAATTCCTTTTCCATGAGCAATTCCAAATTAATCTGTGATTCCTTTTTTATTTTATCTATATATACCAATCGAATGATAGAAGTTATTATAAACTATTTACTAAAAATATCGTCATTTGAAAATAGAACTCCACCATTCAAAAATTAATTTCAAGACCACAAAAATCCTAAGAAAAGGAACCAATTTGTTTTTTAATTTATCCACAACTATTTTATAATTATCTATTCTATTGAACTCTTTAGGAAACTTTATTTTTTTTGGCTAAAGTCTTCTAAATTTATTCCTTAAATTATTTTGAAAACTCTGAAATCATCAATTGTTTATTATATTCAATCCACTCTTTTAGATAATTTAATAATAATTCATTTCTTTTATTTATTTTACTTACTTAATTCTAAAAGTATTTTATATTTTTAAAGTCCAATATGATACTTCTCCATAAAAATTTTAAATATAAATTTTTTTACTCTAATGAGCTTTTGGATCATTTGTACAAGTGCCTATTAGTATAAAAAAAAAGTTATAGATAATATATTAAAATATATCTAATAATATATATATATATTAATTAATAATGTCTGAAAGAACATTAGATTTTGTGGATCAAAGAAATTCAGTTAGAAAACTTGTCACATGGCCTTGGAATTTTGTATTTGGATTACAAAGCTTCTAAACAGTTTAACATATTTACAACTTTACTGCCAGGACAATATTTGCAGCATCAAGTCTTATCCCATTTTTAAGTATATAAGTATGAATATATATCATAGCAACATACAACACGCATCAATTTGCTTATGCAGAAAATTCAGTTAGATTAACTAGATATAGAAATTATCATGATGATATTATCTGATACATTTGCATATACATTCAAAAAAGAATCATTATTTACAATATATATTTAACATAATCATTTCAAATAAAATCTGTATTTTAATTCATCAATCAGCAAAAGTGTTTACAAAGAACTTGATTGTAGTACTTTTTTAGTTTCTTATGCTCTTCTCATTAAATAAGGAATCATAATCTCAGTTTTTCCAAAAGGTACATATTTATAAATTTTATATCCCTAAATTATGTAATTAATTTTATATACTTCACTAGCTAATTAATAGGTGACATGATCAGATAATCCATACAATTAAGCAAATAATACATCTAAAATAATGTTTAAATAATAATAAATACCTCCTTGATTAGGAATAGAATGCCTATTCATTACTTCTTTAACAAATTCTACTGTTTATTCATTATGACTAGCCACAAAAACTTTAGTAGGTGATTTTCGAATGTTTAAAATAAGTTTTTCTAAGTTTCTTTAAATCATTGCAGTAGTAGCTTCATATCCATCATTAATTGGATTTTCTTTATTTTATTCTTTAGCCAACTTAGTTTCTTCAACCATATAAGCTCCTCTAACCATTTTAATACCAATATTCAATTTGAACATTTCAGCTTTAGCTATTTCATAATCCACTCTATTTTTAGTTTATCTTAGATAACTCTAGAAAGTATTAAAAACTAGAGTTTAATTTTAATTATAATATGATTCCATTTATTCAGAGAAACTATCTATAGCCCATTATAAATAAGTTTATTCAGCATCTACCATAACACAAATTTGATTTTATAAAGCCGGATCCATGAAATATTTAATTCTTTCTATAAACTATTCAAATAAAAATAGTTGTTTATCATTTAGATTATTAAAATATTTAATTGCTGGATTTTTATTTAGTTCAGTTTCAAACATAAAAATAGGTTGAACTCTATATCTCCATGTTATTTCATCAATTTGACTTTCATTTTTATTGAATTTTAAAACATCTTTAATAAATTATTTTTATTCGTTTTCATTTAAATTAATTCCTTACTCTTAAAGATAGTTGAATACCTAAATAAAATTAATATAAAGAACTTATTGAATATTAATGGTTTATTTGCCCTAACTAATTTTATAGAATAATTCAAAAATATTCAACCTTGCTTTATTGATTTACTTCAGTAAGTTCATGTCAATTAAGCTAGAAACTTTAATTGCAATCATATTCTTCTTTTCTGGTTTCTTTGCACATTCTAAAACTGTTTATCTAAATACAGAACTATTCTCATCATAAAATTTTTCACAATCATCTATCCCCTCTACTGCTTCTGAACAGTAATCAATAATATAGGAAATTTCTTAAAAGATTATAATATATTATTACTATTATTTGATGAAGACAGATATCTTTCTACACTTTCAATGTTTTCTCCTGCTGTGAATACTTTTCCAATCGTCTGATTAATGAGAAAATTAGACAATCTTGTTCCACAAATAGCATAAAGTAAATCAAACAGTTTTGGACCTTAATCTACAACCCAATCATATTTTAATATGTGATTAATCAATAAATTATTTAAAATTGAAGGTATAGTTTTATCTTTGTGAATTCTTAAACTCTAATAATATTGTAATTAAGAAGAACTCTAATCATATTATTTAATTATTACATATCTTGTTTAATTAGCTACAGCAAAATTATAGATTACTCTGCTTGATCTTGCTAATTTTTAGCATGATGGTATCATTTTTATAAATACTAATTAATTTAATATATGAAAAACACGATGTCTTCAATAATATTTAAACACAACTTATTACGCACTAATTAAATGATTTATTATCAAAATAATCATATTTATTTCTTATTTATTTCTTTCCTTATATTCGAAAAGAAACTTCTAACTACATATTCTCTATTTTTATATATATTTATATTTTTTCAAATTAATTCTTAAACATGGATGTCTTTAAAATTCTCAAAACTTAGGGAACTAATGTAGACATTTTAAATTTAGAATCTAAGTATTCATAACATTTATCTATTAAGATAAATCTCAAATTTAGAAGAACTCCTCCCATAATTAGCAAATTTTAGCAATTTAAAACAAGTACTTAATTAATTATAAAAATTAAGCTTAATTTAAATGGAAATCGTTTAACTTCATTACCAGATGATTTAGGATTATTAGATACTGTTGAAGTATTGTGTTTGACAAATAACATCTTTACTGAAGTACAATTATATAATCTTAAATCATATTTAGATAGGATAAGTTGTTGAAGCATTATAAACCATGCCTAATCTAATTCAACTTGAAATTAGTCTATCTTCCAAAGAAGAAGAATAATTTATTATTGAATCTCTTCCAAATCTATAAATTTTGAATTCTTAAAAAATAAACTAAGATTAACAACAAATTGATGAAAGTTCAGAATAATAAACTATACAATAATCAGAGATATCTATGAGTGCTCAGTAAGAAATTACACTTTAATAATATGATTTAGAATAGATGGCAGTAATTTATTATTCATTTTTTAGATTCTATATGATAATATAAGGGAATACAAAAAAGATGACCAAGAAGATAAACTTTTTGATTAATAAATAAGAACAATTATGTTAGATTTATAATCTAAAGTTAAGTAAAATAACCCAGATCATTTAACAAATTTATATATCTTAACAGTAAAAATATAAATTTAATAATTTAGGCTAAATATAATTTATATGAAATTTGCTTTAAGTCTATTCTCAAACATTTCAAATAAAATAATAAATAATTAGATTTTATCTTTACAAAAATTCATGATATACATTTGTCAATTTTTAATGATTTAAGCAATGTAGTATAGAATGTCAAATCAACTTCTAAAAATACTTCATAATTATAATTAAATTAAAAATAATTGGATTTATCATAATAATAACCTGAAAAAGGAGTTATAAATAGACTTCGATAAGAATTAGTAGAACTTTAATAAATAAATAATGAATTAGAAAAAGAAAATAAAAGATATCTAGATTTATTGATAAAACATTCTCAAGGAGAAAAAGAGTCTAAGATTAATGATGAAAATAATTAAAAATAAACTGATTCTTATTAGACATAACATTACACTAAAAATTTGTCATCATAAAATATTTAATAAAACAATAATCAAATATTTTAATCAAAATAATCATAGTATTCGAATTCTATGCCACAACAAGTAAATATAAGGAATTTAACACTAAAATAACTAAAAGATGTTGTAAATGAAATTTATGAAAGCAAACAAAAATTTGATTAAAAATGTTCTGATTCTAAATTGCCAAGAGAAACCATGGAATAACATATGTATACATTTTTAAATCAAAAATATGGACTTAAAAATCTCATAATTGAATGGGCAATTTCAATAATAAATTCTGTAAAAAAATATGCTACTGAAGATAATGATATTGCTGTGTTTGGAAAGATTTTAAAAAATGAATGTGATGAAGAATTTAGATTTGTCTAAACTCAAGTAAAAAATACAATGTAAGAATTATTAAAAGTAACTATTATTTTTATTTAGATGTATCTAAGAGGTAAACATCCATTGAAACACTAAGCTGAAATTAAAGAAATGCTTAATTAAAGAATTAATGGTTAATTATATGAAGAAGAGGCAGTTGACATTATTAAATATATGTATAATTAAGAAGATTCAGAATTATTACTTGAAAAATTGAAACAATATTATATTGTTCCACAAAAAACAAATGATCGAAGACTTACAAGAGAAGAACAATTAATGATTTTATAGGAAAAGGATAAATATAAATTAGATTATTAGGTTTTTCAAAAAATTATATTGGACTTTTAACTTAAGTCTCATGAAAAGTATTTAAAAAAATTTATTGTTATTTTCAAATAAATGGATACTGATCTTAATGGAATAATTGATGAAGTAAGATTTTTTTATTATTTAGAATGAATTCAGAAATTTAATAGATGTATTAAATTTTGATGCTGGAGATCTTGAGATACAAAAATATTTGAATATTGTTGATCCTTATAGTCATTAATAAATAACATTTTCATAATGTGTTACGCTTTTTTCATCTGAATCTGTTCCTGGATCGAATGGATAAATGTAAATACTCTAAAGAATTTCGGAATAATGAAATTTAATTTTAAATGTTAATATTCGAATTTATTAATTAATTTAAATTAATCCTCAGATAGATTTTAGAAAATTGGCTTTTATGCTTTCAAAGTATCTATAGCTGATAACTATAAAATTGATCTACTATTTCCAAAAATGTGTAGAAAAAGTCAAACATATTTAATAAATAAAATTTAAAAAGATTAATAAATTTATAATTGTTTAATTAAATAGTTAAATATGTGCAAAGTTTCATTTAAGTAAGTTATTTTCAGCAAATCTATGATTCATTCATAATATTTGAGGATTATTCCTTAAAAATATTAATAAATTAAATTAAATAAAATTATATGCATTTAGCCAAAATTAAAAAGTAAAATATATTTAGATAATCAAGATATTATAAAACTAATGCATTACAGAACTTAAAGATTCTATTTTTTTCTATAAAATTAATCTGACTTTAAAGTTTATAATGTTGCTATAGGTTGCAATTATGTATTTGACTGGTAAATTTATTAGTTAAATTAAAATATAAATAAATTGTAATTTACCTTAATTTATTTAAGCATTTTTTTATATTTTATAATAATTATCAACTTTTATATGATTCTTCAAATTCTTTTGTTCAACCATCTTTCTTTTTCTCTAATTATTTCTTTATATTCTCTAATATATCGTTCCTTTTCAGCTATTTCTTTTTGTAATCGTTCTTGCTCATACTATTTTAATCTTCGTTCATTTTCACTAAAATGATTTATATTAATATTTACCTCCTTCTTTAATCATTTTCTTTAAAATAATTATCTTCTTCTTATTTGCAGTATTTGCACCACCAAGAATAATTATGAGAATGCTTATAACATCTTGAACCTTTAGCTTCTTAACATCTTGGAGAAGAACATTCAATAGATGAACCACATCCCATTTTATTTTATTTAAATTATTATCCGAAATATTCTTTTATCACAAAATTTATATACCAAAATATTCATAAATAATAAATATTAATGATGTTAATAAATATAATGCTGTTATTAACAATAAATAAATCCATCAAATAGATTCTTTAAAACATAGAAAAGATTTTTCATAAAAATAACAACATATTACATGTTTTTTTGAAATAGAATATAATTTCAAAAAAAAATTGATATTTTCTCATGAAAAATTTAATAATTTTTAAATCAGAATTTTATTTATTAATATTAACATTACATTTCTGATATAATATATTCTAATTTTGCAAATAAGCTAATTGCTATTATCAAAACACATTTTCCCAGTCGGTTTTTATTTAACAATTTAACAATTTTTAGATTTTTAATTTTTGTTTTGCAAATAATTCAAAAATGTTCATAGTATTTTTATTAGAATAATAATTTTATTATATTTTAATCAATTGATTTATCTGAAGGAAATAATAATTTACTCATTATATCATCTCAATTATAAATGTCTCTATATATGTATTAGAAAAAATAAATAAATACTCCTTCTACTTTTATTAAGTCAGATTGTTAAGAAAGAGATTTATTTAATATTTTTATTATATATGTACTTTGTTTGTTCAATTATTTTAAAAGTAAAATTAATATTTATAAAATATGTTTATATAGTAATAATTCTTTTATATTTGCTAATAAATAAAATATATATACTTATGATTCGTTAATGTGAAATAATAAATAATAATAATATATAATTAAAATTAACTCTATGATTTTTTTAGATTTTATCCCATTAATAATATTTTGTAATTTTATCATAAAAGAAATCTGAACAGGGTGAAGTATGAATATCGTTAAAACCAGAAAAAGCTTTTTAGGTCAAATATCTTGAGATCTATTTATGGTTTTATGAGTGTATTGAATTTTGTAGTTGAAAGAAATAGGAAATGTATATTATTATTATTAAGTATTTTGATTGAATTAATATGAGAAAAAAGATTGTTTAACATTGTGAATTTATAATATGTTGTACAACTTAAATATTACAAGAATAAAAAAATATAATAAATTAATAAATTGATATAATATAAATATCAATCAAAATATTCTGAAGCAACAAAAGCTACTATGGGTTTTTCATATCTTAAACCTATATCTTCTTGAATGATACCAGATAAGATTGGCATTTACAATTTTATAGTTCTATTACCTAAGTCTTTAATGATAGTTTAATTGATAGTATGATTAAAAATCAAGGAGAAGTTAATAAAGGACCAATTTGGAGCTGGTTCAGTTATAGTTAGACAAGTTTAGAATTAAGGTATGAAGAGATCAGAGGAAGTTTATGGTTATTTATTATGAAATTCCTAAAAGTGATCTTAATTTTTACTTAATAGATTCTTTCAGTAAATCTGATATAATCATTTCGAATAGATTCAATTTGATTATAAGCCACTTCCATTGCAAAAAAGAAATATCCTGGATTAAACAATTTCACATAATAAATTCTACGATTCATTTTAGGAAAAGTGGAAACATAAATGAAATTCTATTCATTTGGCACTTCTATATATTTTGATCCTTCTATTATAATTTCTCTAGATCTAAGCCATTTCAATTAAATATTTGTGTATTATGTCATCACTTAAGTATGTTTTGGATCAATTGTAGGAACTGATGTTAATTTATCAAAGTATTAATGAACTTCTTATTCATTTTTAAATTCTGTAAATTATGTCATAGGTAGTGAAGCTAAATTATTCTTTACNTATACTTATGATTCGTTAATGTGAAATAATAAATAATAATAATATATAATTAAAATTAACTCTATGATTTTTTTAGATTTTATCCCATTAATAATATTTTGTAATTTTATCATAAAAGAAATCTGAACAGGGTGAAGTATGAATATCGTTAAAACCAGAAAAAGCTTTTTAGGTCAAATATCTTGAGATCTATTTATGGTTTTATGAGTGTATTGAATTTTGTAGTTGAAAGAAATAGGAAATGTATATTATTATTATTAAGTATTTTGATTGAATTAATATGAGAAAAAAGATTGTTTAACATTGTGAATTTATAATATGTTGTACAACTTAAATATTACAAGAATAAAAAAATATAATAAATTAATAAATTGATATAATATAAATATCAATCAAAATATTCTGAAGCAACAAAAGCTACTATGGGTTTTTCATATCTTAAACCTATATCTTCTTGAATGATACCAGATAAGATTGGCATTTACAATTTTATAGTTCTATTACCTAAGTCTTTAATGATAGTTTAATTGATAGTATGATTAAAAATCAAGGAGAAGTTAATAAAGGACCAATTTGGAGCTGGTTCAGTTATAGTTAGACAAGTTTAGAATTAAGGTATGAAGAGATCAGAGGAAGTTTATGGTTATTTATTATGAAATTCCTAAAAGTGATCTTAATTTTTACTTAATAGATTCTTTCAGTAAATCTGATATAATCATTTCGAATAGATTCAATTTGATTATAAGCCACTTCCATTGCAAAAAAGAAATATCCTGGATTAAACAATTTCACATAATAAATTCTACGATTCATTTTAGGAAAAGTGGAAACATAAATGAAATTCTATTCATTTGGCACTTCTATATATTTTGATCCTTCTATTATAATTTCTCTAGATCTAAGCCATTTCAATTAAATATTTGTGTATTATGTCATCACTTAAGTATGTTTTGGATCAATTGTAGGAACTGATGTTAATTTATCAAAGTATTAATGAACTTCTTATTCATTTTTAAATTCTGTAAATTATGTCATAGGTAGTGAAGCTAAATTATTCTTTACCTTTTCAATTATATATTAATTTTATTCATATGGCTTATGCAAATTGTAATGAAAACAATCTTCAGCAAACTAAAATATGGTTTTTGACTTTAGATAACTTAAAGTATTGGTTTCTTCATTTCTTGCTTCAGATTATTAGAGTGAGTAATATGAATTAAATTTTATAGATATATTCTGTTCTACTTTAGGTTAACTATTTTATTGATTTAAATAATGGTTTACTAATAATTTGATCGTTTTATTGTAAATATTGTCCTCCTTATTTGAGTTTTATAATCATTTTCAACTATTCTCCACTTAAATCCAACTTTCTTTATTGACTCTGAGATGTATTTATTAGCTATAATCTATCCATTATTTTATGGGTAATGGTTCTATATAATTATATTAATATCTAACTTATGCAATTAATATTTCTGATGCAGATGAATCTTATCTAAAAACCAAATCAACTATTTGAGTTAAAAATATATCAAAGAAAATTTCTGATTTGCATGATATCATTTCTATAATCCAAACTCTTTCATGCACCTTATTTTAATCTACATATAATAAACTATATCCTTAAACCAAGTTTTCTACAAAAAATTACAATACACAAGACTCTTACTAATAATACATAATATTAATTAGTTTTTGAGAATCCTTTTCAAAAGAATCTTGTGTGATCTAACATGAAAATCTAACTATTTCTTTAATTCTTAATTCTATATCTTTTGGATTTATTTGCATTACCAATATTTCGAAGTCTTTTTCCATCTTTTTGGCTATTTAAATAGGTTCACATTTTTTTATAATATCCTCTTTTTATACTAACATTGAAAATATTGGTTTATTTATTTATTCTAAATCTGATTAGACAATTCCTATTATAAATGGAAAATTGATTAATTTCTCTCCTTCAAAACTGTAATTAACACTATTCATTCCTATTCTAGGAAAATTGATTTCAAAATAAGTTTCGCTAGTAAAATAAGATTATAATTATGAATTTGTTAAATTTTATCTATTACCAACACAACTAAAAAAAGGAAGCCATATATTATATTATGATAGACTTTTTTAATCATATTTCTCAAAAAGTTCATTAACAATAGTCTATAGATTTAATGTAATTTCATCATTTTTCAATTCAAAAATATATCTAATTTTGATTATATTGATATTTTACATTTTAATAAAAGGATCTGTAGTAGATATTAGATACAATTTTCTTAGGTTATTTACTTCATTGCTTGATAATTATAATAATGATGCATCTTCTAAACTTGCTTTGGATCTCTTTTTAATAAGAAAAAATATACTGATGAAAATCTAATGTAAGGTTAATGAGTTTATTTGTGAATTTCAGATGAAAATACAAGAAATTGTAAATTCATATTGAAATATTATAAATACACAGGAGTTCGTATTGGAGATTTAAATCTAGGACATACCTTTGTAATATCCTTAACATTTTAGATTAGAGAAAACGAGGATCCATAAATTTTCTATTTCTAAAATTGTGTTATTTTTGATATCTTACTACTAAATTTTTAGCTATTTCTTAAGTTTTTGTGTCAAATATTATTAAATTAGACTTTCCCAAATTAGCACAGAATTAAGCTTCCATTGTTTCTTCATCACTATTTAATACTAATTTTTTGATTCGTGATAATACTCTAGCATATATAAAACAAATAGGATTATAAATTATTGATATACTTTATTATTCTTATTCTGTCCTTTTAATATCAAGAACATATTAAGTATAATTAACCTTCAGATTTTCTATTGATATGATTTTACAAAATTAAAAATTCAATATTTTAAGATTATACTCAAAACATTCTAATAATGTTAAATTAATGCCCAATTATTCAAAAGAATCTCCATTATTTATAAGCATTCTTATAAAATGATGTATAATTTTATCAAATATTTATTCCTTACAAACTATTAAATGAATAACCCATTTTCTAATATCACAATCCTATTCAATACTTGCCAATAAAATTCCTAAATCAGATATTTATAACATTATTGCTTCTAATCCATAACTTAATGTTTCCTATATATAAGTAGAAGGTTGTAAGAAACTTTTATGAAAATCTTCAAAATTAGTTGAAAGCCAAAAACTCAGAATTTAAGGAATATCTTTAATTGGCCAATCTTTAATAATAAATGAAATATCATCCTATTTATAAATGACTTAACTTCTGTATTCTGGAAGAGGTGGCAATTCCATTTAGAATTTATTTATACTTCCTTTTCTAGATGTAATTTATCCACTTTATAATTCCTTTGTACTTAGAAAATTAGTTTTTGTTTAAAGTAAAGTTTTATTTTTATTTTCTGATAATTCTCCTGTTAATTTAACTCTTACATAAGTCTCTAGTTCTTTAATTCTATTCACATATTTTTTATCAAGTTTATGTTTAGTTAAATAATCAAAATATTCTAAATCTCTTTCATAAGCTTAATTAATGACTCCCAAATAAAAAATATCATCCACACTTTCACTCATATGAAAGAATTTCATTAAAACAGGATGCATTTAAAAAAGCAATTTATGATCTTTCTTTATTTTCATAATGTAATTTTCTCCTTAATAAATCCACTAGTAATTATATGCATACTATATGTATAATTTATTCACCCACTTTCTTTAGTACTCTATCAAATTTAAAGTAATTTTCCTAAGATCGTAAAGAAAATTTGAAATAAGGCATACAAATTCTATAATATTCTCACTCTATTAGATTGCTAAAGCTTCTTTTAAACAAATCTCTCTACTAATTGTTAATTGATGCAAAGTCTTGATAATACTTCCATTTAATTTATAGCTTTCAATCTCTTACCTCATTAAATATTCTTAACTAGCAAGATTAGAAGTTAAAATAAAGTAATAATACTTCTAATGAATCTCTGGGATCTTGTTTTCTTCCCAAAGTCTCTAAATCTCAAAAAACATCTCTCTTTATGGAAAATTATTTTTTACTAAATAATTTTGCAATGAATTTACTTTCTATAAGTTCGATATTTTATTTAGGACTGAAACTTCGATTGAATTTTGGACTTAATATTTTGGTATTAAAATTAGATCTACTTGTTGTTGATGCCAGTTATAAACGAAATTATCCTGTACTTTGTGATTTATTAAAAAACATTAATATAATAATTTATTTCAATTCTGTAAGAAATATATGCAAAAGATTGTAAAAAGCAATAAATCTATATCAATTTTTGTTTTTGATTATCAAATGCAATGTTTCTAAAAATATTTATAACTAATCATTCTAAATATCTATTTAATAAAATAAACATCTTTAATCCATATTCTCAAAAATGTATTATTAAATTATATGAATTGCTTACGTAAAAATCTATAAACAAATTATTAATAATTTGCGGTTGCTTTCGAGATAGTTATTATTAATTTAAAATTAATAAAAATTTATTTTGTAGCAATCCTGCCACAAACTCAATTATATACCTAGCATTGTATATTAAAATTTTTTTCAAATTTATTCCAATATCTCTCATAAAAATTAATTATTTCTTTCCATAATTCTTTTTTTTTTTAAATAAAACAATTATGCTTATTGTAAAGTACTAATAATATTACTTAATTTTGTGTGATTTTTTAAAATCAAATTTTAGATTGATATTAATAGCAATCAATTAAAATTATATAAAAAGTTCCAGCTATTAAGTCCTTTAATTTGTATTCATCATAGCTGAATATTTATCAAAATTAAAGGTTCATAGATCAATTATATTAACTATTTTAAAGAAATAGGCAATTATATTTTTTAGATATAAGATTTAATCAATTTTTTTTTTTTTATTTAACTTTTAAAAATTTCTTGTTAAATAACAAAGTATTAATTTTGCTCTTTCATAAAAACAAGATTTCAATTAAATAGAATTAAATAGCGAATAGACTGAATCAATAAGATATTCCTTTCAAATTTTTATAATATATATGTTAAGATTTAAAATAAAACATCGTCCTTATATTTAAAAAAATTAATGAATTATTTTTCAAAAACTAAATAATAATTTTTATTCAAGTTATCTAGGTTAAAAATCAAATTTCCTACAGCGTTTTAAATAATTTTATAAATTATTAGATTTATATTATTTCTAATTTATTTTAGTTTTTCTTATTTTTATAAACTAAACCATAAAATCTAAAGATTGCTTTTATATATTTAGTTGTATTAAATATTCGAATATCTCATAATTATAATAAAATTTTATCAGATTCTAACGATTACCTTTTAACTCTTGAAGTTAAATTATGATTAAACAATTAAATTGATAAAGATAAAAAAGATTTATGATTTACGATTTATTATTTCTTGCCCCTTTAATCTCTTTATTTTGTCTATTCAATTTAAAGTTTTTTTATGAAGATAGCTTTTTTTATAAGACCAAGGTTGCATCAATAAATCAAATATTTAAATAAAAAAAAATAATTTTTTGATTGTTATAAAAAATATTTTTATTTTAATAAAAATTATTGACTATTTAAGGATTTAAATAAAATCGTTAATAAGGTCGATCTTATATTTCTGACTAAATATGAAAGTTATTTAAAATTTTTATTTTGTTATTAAATTATTTTTAATGTATATTATCAGATTTTAAGTAAAAAGAAGATTTTTTTGTTTTTTAGTAAAATAATAATGAATATTGGTAATAAATATTAAAAAATGAATATATTTGTAGATAGTAGGTCTATATAACATAAAATTTAGTTGGTTTGATTAATTTATTGTTATAATAATAATGAAAATTTTTAGTTTAAGTTTTGAGGATCAAGAAATGGAATATGAGTATTAGAAAGAGATTACAAAATTATATAAAAATTATCAAAAAACTTAGAAATGGATTATATTGCCTTTGATTGTTTTTCAAATTTCATTAAAAATAATGAGGGCCGATTGGCTTTTACTAGCTGTGTTATTATTGTGTAGTATTCTATACGTTTTAAACTTAAAATGGGCTTCATCATCAAATAGATATTTCAAAGACTTATTGTTGTTTCTTTCATTAGTGTTGTATAACTTTTTCTTCCCTTATAATTCAATTTTTTAAGAGAAGGAATTGTAACTTTAAACCTATTCTTTAGATGGCTATTTTTAAGCTTTAACAATTTTGGCGTATGAATTAGTTTAAAATAAATAGTTTAATAAATACCCTAAGCTATTCGAAGAAGCAGTTAATCCTTGTAGTAATTTTCACATTCTAAATTACAATATTTAGAAATCCAAATATTTATTTGTGGGAATAATTAGTCTTACATATATTTTAATTATGTGTTTATATTCACTATTGTTATTGTTTTGAGAATTTTAGGAGACAAGTTTTTATTTAGGCAAATATTTAAAAAAATTTGGAAGATAACATCTAAACTTATAATGATATAGAGAGTTTCATTATCAGTTATAATTCCTCAAAAAATAAGTTGATTTTAATGTAGAAGAACAGGTAGCAAAAGATTACAGAAATTATTTAGAATGACTTTATTGAAAAAATAAGAAATATAAAAGTATCTTCATTTGATTCAAAAAGGAGATTTACTTAGTTTACTTCATAGGAAATGTTAGAAAACTAAGCAAACATGACATTAGAGATGTTTTTATTTTATGAATTCACAAATAAGAAGAAAAAAATCATGCATTTAATTCATTAACCTGAACTTAATAATTCTTATTTGCTGAGGGGATTTCTTTAGCAAGAAAGTTACACAATAAAAGTAGTCAAATTTCATTAATAAAAACCCTGTGCTATTGTTTTGTTGATGGAAAATAAGAAAGATAATGTAATTGAGGAACTTAATTTAAGGAATAAAATAACAATGAAGGCATTAGATTATATTGGTGATTTGTTTAGAGAATTAGTAAAACCTAGTTTAATATCATTTTAATGGATTTATAATAATAAATAGAAAAATAAAAATATTGTATTCATTAATAAATTATTAAGAAAAGTAAATAGCAATTTATTAAAATGCTATAATGATTTTTCAAATATTCAAGATTACTTTAGTATAAACAAAGAATTTTAACGTTGTTTAATATAGAAATTTGATATCAAGCAATTTATTGAATCGATATCCTAAAATGTAATAAGATATTTTGGAGATGACAAAGGATTGTTCTTTACGATCGATTGTTAAGTTCAAGATACATATGTGAAATAAGATTAAAAATAACTGAAGCAATTATTTTTAAACTTATTTTTTTTTATTTTAGGAAAGCAAGCAGAAACAAATAATATTCAACCAAATTAAATCCATATCACTTTATAATAAGAAAAAGATGAGTCTAATTAATAGATGTCAATTAAAATAAGAATTGATTACGAAGGACATCATTTAAGTAAAACAGCCATAAATAATTTGCTAATCATAAATCCTTAAACAATTGAAGAGTTGAAGCAAAATAGTAAAAAGGCATTTGATTTATAATTACCAATATCATTGTTGATAATAAGGAAAATAGGACCTCATGATAAATTAACCTTAAAATAGAATAATATGAATAAAAATTTTATAGAGTTTTAAATATTTAATTCTCTGGAAGAGAATTACCATCTATTGCCAGTAATATCATTTAACCCAAAGGATAATATTCTAATAACATAAAGTTTGCCTAAGCACTATTCTGAATACTTTGATCAGATTCCAATTGTGTAATTAAACTCTATTCAGGAATTCTGATTGTATATATTCTAATCAATATATAAAAACGGATTATAAATATATTTATGTTAAAGCATTTGCTAGTGGCATGGCTGCTAGTCAGCGTGTCTTTACAATTTAAGACATCTACAAGAACGTAGATAACACCTTTGGAATCAATTTTATCTATTGATCCCTCTGGATGGACTTGTGAAAGTCCAAATTACAAAGAATAATTGGGAGCACAGCATGACATTGATTAATGGATAGATATAGTCAAACACAAGGATGGATTTGATGGAGATTTGTAGGTTTTGGCTATGGTCAAAGCTTTGGTTGATAGAGTTTTGTTAACAGTCTAACACATTTAAGGAGAGTCATTTATTCAAGTTAAGTAGTTGCATCATTAGATTTCAAAGCATTTCAAATCACTATCTCAAATTGAATCGACATCTTCATGGTATGATATAAACGATATTTTGGGATATTTGGAAGTACTCAATAAAGCAAAAAGTATTCATTATTTTTATATGTATTAGGTGAAGAAGACAAGTTGTAGTTGGCTTAAACTATTGCTACTAAGATTTCAGAGTTGATTTAACAAATAACAGAAATCTAATTATAATTAAATACTATTCCAATTGATATTGATTAACTTTATGATCTAGCTACAAGAGTTAATGAGAAAACATCTTAATGTAAAGATTATTGGGCAGATTAATTGGAAGCTGATGCTAAAGCTGAAGAAGAAGAAAGAAGAAAAGAATAAGAATAAGAAGAAGCCAGATTAAGAGCAGAAGAAGAAGCTAGAGCAGCAGCTGAAGCAGCAGCAGAAGAAGAAAGAAGAAGAGAAGAAGAAGCAAGAGAATTAGAAGAATTAAAAAATAGAGTTGATATCACTCCTGAAGAAGCTGAATTATTAGAATAAGAAGCTGAAAAAGAATTAGAATTAGCAGAAGAATTAGAAAAAGAAGCAGAATAAGAATTAGATGAGGCAAAATAGGCAGAATAAGAAGCTGAGACAGAAGCTGAAAGAGATGCAAGAGAGGCATAAGAAGCAGCTGAAAGAGCAGCAGCATCATAATAAGCTTTGGAGGATGCTTAAAATAGAGAAGAGGAAGCCTGTTTAGATGCAGATGAGGCTTAAAGAAGATTAAAAGAAGCTTAGGAGGCTGCTGAAGAAGCAAAAAAAAGAGCAGAAGAGGCATAAAGATTAGCTGATGAAGCTTAAAAAGCTAAAGAATGTGAACCAGTACCTGAACCAATATCAGAAGAGGAAGAAGAAGAAGAAGAAGAATTTACATGGGAATCAGAAGAAGAAGATGGATGTGGAGATGATGTATTAGAAGATTTAATTGATACATTAATTGATGCAGCAACAGGACCTAGTGCTTATTAACCAAGTTGCGGATATCCTGGATGTTAAGAATAACCTATTATTATTATTGTTGAAGATGATGAAGATGAACCTAAACCTTAACCATAACCAGAACCTTAACCATAACCAGAACCTTAACCTGAACCAGAAGAAGAACCAGTTGAAGAAGAACCAGTTCCAGATGATGAGGTTGTTGAAGAACCAGAGGAAGAAACAGAGGAAGAGGTAGAAGTTGAACCAACACCTGATGATGATAAAATTGTTGAAGAAGAAGAAATTATTTATGAAGAAATTTTTGAAGAAATTTTTGAAGAAATAGATGATGACGATGATTTTGGTAGATTAGAGTTTGATGAGCCATTAGAATAAATTGTTTATACTTTAGATGAAAAAACTGATAGTGTTGTTACTTAAGAAACATCACCATGGGAAAAAGATGTTGAAGATGGACCTGATAGTAAAATTAAAAAATCTGTTGAATATAGTTATGGTTTGTGGACATACTTTAGATATAATGGAAAAGTTAAGATTTCTGAAAAGAAAGAAGTCTTAGCAGTAGGAGGAATCAGTGGAGATGATACAAATAGATTACTTACAACTATTGGAGAAGGATTCTATAATTTCTAAGTATTTGAAGGAGATGTTGTTACTGAATTATAATTAGATTATGGAAAGTATTTAGATGCTGAATGGATATATGTTTATTTCGGATATAAAGAAGGTAAAGCTAATGGTTATATCTATTGGGGTAGAACTTAAGTGATTAAAACTGTTACATTCACTGTTACTTAACCAGCTATTGTTAAAACTATTAGATTTTAATCAGGAATTTGGAGTGGATACAAAGGATTCAATGGAGTCATCACTAATGTTAGAGTTGTCTTGAACAAGAATTCATTTGTAGAGACAGAGGAAGAAATGAAGACACTCATTGAAACTAAATACACTGTACCAACAGATCCAGATTTGGAATATAAAGAAGAATAACACTATGATAAGGTTGAATATGATGGATTAGTCACAGAACCTAAATTCCATTGGGATTTGAATGGATATAGAGAATATTCAGTATCAACTTGGTTTAGATATGTCAGAAGAACTGAAAGAGCTCATCAAGTTATATTTAGATTTACATCAAATGAACCAGATTCAGGAGTTGTTGCTCATGGAGAAAAGACACTTTCTTTATGGTAAACTGAATAAAATGAATACGAATTTTCTACTTATACAGTTGAAGAGAAAGACAAGTTCAGTGATATTGTTGAAACAGTAACTATTGATTAAGAATCACAATAATTATGGACATATGCATACTTTGGATACAATAATGGAGATTTCTAATATTATATTGAATGGCCCGAAAGCAAAGCTGAAAAATAATTTAAAGGATGGCATGTTGTCGCTAAATATTGGGCATTATATTTGGGATAAGGATTAAAGTATTTCTTCCATGGTAAAACAGCATATACAACAATCAGATTTGGAAAAGGAGCATGGGGATAAGCTACTGATTTTGATGATTATAAGATTGGTAAGATTAAATTATGGCCAGGAGTTTAATTAAAGACATATGAAGCTAAATGGATGGATCACAAAACAGAATCTGAATATGATACATTACTTCATGATGAACCAGATTGGGTAACAGATGGTGTTTATGAATATGGTTTCGGTATGTGGACTAAATTCTTCATCACAAATCCTTCTAGAATTTATGAAAAACCTGAACGTATCTTAGTGGGAAGATTAGGATTCACAGATTAAGATGAGGCTGAATTTGCTGTATATATTGGAAAAGGAAACTATGAATTCTGGGCTAGTTCATCAAGGCCTGTAAATTATGGAAAGAATTTGGATGGTTATTGGAATTACATTTATTTCAGTTATTCGAAATTGAAATAAATAGCAGTTGGATATGTTAATTTCAATAAATTGAAGTAAGTATAAAGAACAGTATTTGATCCATTTGATGCTGATCCTGCTAACAATTATGTACGTTTTTATGTTGGATAATGGAAATCATCAAGTGTTTATGGATTTAATGGAAGAATTGCTCATGCAGTTGTCAGATTGGGAAGAGGATCATTTATAAATGAAATAGATGAATATGAAACATGGATTGAATAATACAAGGTTCCAGTTGATGAAGAATTAGGAACTAAAGATTATGAAATTTAAGGTGCTGATAATAAAGATACTGAAAGTTATGAGACCTTTGTTTATGAAGATGGAGCTATCGAGACACAATAATATTCAGTTTATGGATGGTTCAAATATTATGGTAGTTTGGATGATACTGAAGCTCAAACAGTTATTAGATTAACCAATAATGAAGCAGCATTTTTGAAAGACGCTGATTTGTTAGGAGATAGAACCTTATCAGTAATTCAAAAAGGTGGAGATATGGAATTCGGAACATATGATATAGGTTTTATTGATACCGATTTCACAGTGAATAGAAATACAAATATAGCATTAGGAGAATACAGAGGAATTTGGATGTATATTTGGGTAGGATATTCAAGATAAGATGAATATGCAGGTTGGTTCTTAGGTTTCCCAGATATTAGTAAAGGAGGTTTATTAAAGAAGGTATTGCATTTTTCACCAAAATATTTGGCTGTATATTTCGGAAAGGATGGAATAAATAAGAACTTTGTTGGTAAATCGAGACATGTTCATGCTTGTTATGGTAGTACATAATGTTGGCATTATGTTGACAAGGTAGAAGTAGAAGTTGATCTTCCAGCATGGATTCCATATAAATTAAATAATTATTTTGAATTCTTTGTATAAAATGATGATGATGCTTTGATTGTTGCAAAAGATGATTAACCAGCATTAGATGTTGAATTTACAGAGAGCAATTTCCCAGGATCTGATATTGAAGCAATATATGAATATGGTATAGGTTTATGGACAAGATGGTTGATGAATTATCCATTCATATTATTAGAGAAAGCTGAATCTCATTCAATATTTAGATTCACTACAAATGCTTAATATGAAGATGCTGAAAAGAATGGAGACAGAACTGTATCAGCCTTTGTAGGAAGAGGAGAATATAAGTTTAGTACTTATGATGCTGTTCTTGATAAGAATGAAATCACAACAGGAACTAAATTTGATAAAGAATTGGAAGGATATTGGAATTTCGTTTATTTCTGCTATAAGAGAATGCCAACAGGACCAAAGGGTATTGGATATGTTTATCTTACTCATCAAAATGTTGTTAAGAGAGTTGAAATTGATAGTGCTAAACATTGGTTATTAAGAGATTATGCTCGACTTGTTATAGGAAAGAAAGAGTTTGGACATTCAGCATTCTAAGGTAAATTATTTGATCCAAGAGCATTTTTGGGTAAAAGCAGTTACATTGATTCAAGTGAAGATTTGTTGAATGTTGTTGTTCCTAAATTCAGACCTTATCCACCATATAAAGATAAATAAGATAATGAACCTGTGTAAGTTGAAAAAGCAAAGATGACTCAAAGAGTTTTCAAATCTTATGAAGAAAAGTACAGTGGTGTTTTTGAATACAGTGTTTATGGATTTGCCAAAGGTAATAAATTAAAGAATGTTACTGAATGGACCTCACTTGTAAGAGTCACTCAAAATACACCAGATATTTAAGCTGATAATGATAATGCAGGAGATAGAACTCTTTCCATCTTTATTGATAAAGGTGTCTGGTATTTCAGTACTTATGATTATGGAGATATTGAAACTATAGATGATGATTAAGGATCAAGTATATTTTATTATTTATATTTTAGTTGACAAGAAATTTGATATTGGTAAATATTGGGGCAAATGGACTTATTTCTACTTTGGATATTCCTTCCATCTTAAATAAGCTTATGCATATATTCGTTAAATCGATTAAACATCTAATTCCTACCTTTTTGAAGATGTCTATCATTTTGTACCCAACTATTTGAGTGTATTCTTCTCTGAAGATGGTTATGGCAAATAATTTGATGTATTCATATTTCTTATATCCTTAGGGTGAAGCCTTTGATTGGTATTTGGGAATAGGCGATGGTGCATTCACCACAACTCCAGAACCTAGAGAATGGCCTGTTGATCCTGCTCCTCCTCCAGATAGAATACTGTCTGCTCTACTTGCTAACCAAGGATTTAACTCAGGTAGAATTATCAAAGGTGGAGCAACATTCTTACAAGTTGAAGGATCTGTCAATTTAATTTAAGAGAATGAAGAATGATATAATAAATCATAAATTATTATTATTATTTCATAATAAATTCATAATTACTCATCATTATCTTCTTTCATTAATTGTATTGCTTGAGTCTTAAGTGCATATATAATTTAATAGAAATAAATTTAAAATAAATAAACACATTTATTTAATTTTTGCATCTATTTATATCAAAAAATAGGTTTTCTTCATTCAAGCATTTAAAACTTATGATTCACAATTAACCGTACTTCAATTTCATTTTGATTTTAATGCGAATTAGAAAAAAAAAGTATTTCATTACTTCTTGAAAATTCTTATTCTTACTCATATTCTAAACTCAAACGATTGGTATCATCTTCAACTCAATTTAGTAGTGTATTTGTATACCGCTACTAAATTTGGACTAGAATTGCAAATTTTAACCATAATGTTACTCTAAACATACTTCGACTGAATTTNTTGTTCCTAAATTCAGACCTTATCCACCATATAAAGATAAATAAGATAATGAACCTGTGTAAGTTGAAAAAGCAAAGATGACTCAAAGAGTTTTCAAATCTTATGAAGAAAAGTACAGTGGTGTTTTTGAATACAGTGTTTATGGATTTGCCAAAGGTAATAAATTAAAGAATGTTACTGAATGGACCTCACTTGTAAGAGTCACTCAAAATACACCAGATATTTAAGCTGATAATGATAATGCAGGAGATAGAACTCTTTCCATCTTTATTGATAAAGGTGTCTGGTATTTCAGTACTTATGATTATGGAGATATTGAAACTATAGATGATGATTAAGGATCAAGTATATTTTATTATTTATATTTTAGTTGACAAGAAATTTGATATTGGTAAATATTGGGGCAAATGGACTTATTTCTACTTTGGATATTCCTTCCATCTTAAATAAGCTTATGCATATATTCGTTAAATCGATTAAACATCTAATTCCTACCTTTTTGAAGATGTCTATCATTTTGTACCCAACTATTTGAGTGTATTCTTCTCTGAAGATGGTTATGGCAAATAATTTGATGTATTCATATTTCTTATATCCTTAGGGTGAAGCCTTTGATTGGTATTTGGGAATAGGCGATGGTGCATTCACCACAACTCCAGAACCTAGAGAATGGCCTGTTGATCCTGCTCCTCCTCCAGATAGAATACTGTCTGCTCTACTTGCTAACCAAGGATTTAACTCAGGTAGAATTATCAAAGGTGGAGCAACATTCTTACAAGTTGAAGGATCTGTCAATTTAATTTAAGAGAATGAAGAATGATATAATAAATCATAAATTATTATTATTATTTCATAATAAATTCATAATTACTCATCATTATCTTCTTTCATTAATTGTATTGCTTGAGTCTTAAGTGCATATATAATTTAATAGAAATAAATTTAAAATAAATAAACACATTTATTTAATTTTTGCATCTATTTATATCAAAAAATAGGTTTTCTTCATTCAAGCATTTAAAACTTATGATTCACAATTAACCGTACTTCAATTTCATTTTGATTTTAATGCGAATTAGAAAAAAAAAGTATTTCATTACTTCTTGAAAATTCTTATTCTTACTCATATTCTAAACTCAAACGATTGGTATCATCTTCAACTCAATTTAGTAGTGTATTTGTATACCGCTACTAAATTTGGACTAGAATTGCAAATTTTAACCATAATGTTACTCTAAACATACTTCGACTGAATTTGACAAAAAATACTCAAAATAGGAGTTTTTTTGACTGAACAATGCTTATTGTTTTAATTTACTCATAAAAATTATGTTCTTTACTAAATTTATGTTTGATAATTTCCTTTTCACAACGTATATTCTAATCCTTTTTTTTTGTTCCTTATTAATTTAAAATTAAATTCCTCTCTATTTCAAATTCTTGGGATTTTTGCATCCAATTATTTTTAGAAGGTATGTCTTAATCTCCATTTTTTAAATTGATTACTCATTTTTCTAGTCAAAAATAGTTTCTAAAATTAAATTAAAATCTACAAAATATAAATATAATGATGTGACAAGATCAGGAGATTGTAAAAAGTATTTGAAATTGTAAAATAAAAAATGAAATGATATTTTGAAACAATTTAAGAGTTATTCAAAAACAATAATAGATTGATTTTATTAACTTAATTGATATGAAAAACTCATTAAAATTCTTGTTAATAAATAAAAAGTAACTCACTCACATAATCAAGCATTGTTTGCATTCATGTTTCTCATCTTTTTAAATTTTCTTTTAACAATTCAAACAGTACAAACTCTCTCGACATACACTACTTTTGCAAAAACATTAGCTTTCAACTATTTAAATATGAATACTTTAAATTTTCTATAATTTAGCATTGTAAAGGATTTAAAGTTAAGCATCCTGGACATTTCTATTTGTTAGCTTTTAATTTGCCAATTCTGCAAGCATTGTAAGGATTATTATCAATAAAATGCGTATAGTGATCTTCTTTTTTCAATAATATAAAGCAGATTCCACAAAAGTAGATCTAACCTTTACAATATTATGATTGGCATCTTAAGAAATTGCAGCCTTCTTCTTTATACACTTATATTTTGCATCGAGGACATTTTCCTGTAATAATTTATTGGCAACATTTTGATTCATAAGGTTTTCGACAGTTCAGACAATAGACTTATTTACAATCAGGACATTTTGCATATTCTACATAAAAAATTGTTTACTTGCATTCTTGTTTATAATGAACTTATTATTGCAATCATAGTGTCCACAATCAACAATCATTTCATCTTCATTAAGATTCTCAATGCAATTATGTTTCAAAGAATATTCTATTAAATCATTATATATCTCTGTGTTTTTAAAAACTTCAACAGAAAATTTGCTTTTACATTTTGGACATCTATAATCATCAATTGTCAATTATAATGTTTTTAGTTTCTCTTATATCATGCTAACAAGACATTTCAAACAGTAAAAATGCTAACATTTAAGGCTAAAATCAGTTTCTTCAAAGCAAATTTAACATTGATATTAATTCATAGATTTTCTAATAACAAAATGAAAAAAATAATATTAATACAAGAGAGAGATTAAATTAGATTTACTTAAAATATTTATAAAATAAATGTCTATTTAAATTTGAAATATGCCTTTCATTCTATTCTTCATTCAATATATGAGTTATGTTTAAAAAATGATTGTAAAATCAATTTAAAATAAAACAAATCCTATTTTTATAATAGTTAAACTAATAGTATCCTAGATTAGTGAAGAGTAAAATTAATAGGATTAATAAATTGCTGAATCATGATGCAAATAATCTTCTCTACAATAACTAATCCTAAAATTTGGGTTTTATATGTTGTTTAAACACATGTAGAAAATTATCCACAAAAATATTTGTTCAGTTGAAGTGGCTTTTTCCTTTATTTTTTCTTAATTAGCATATTTATGAACTCATAGATTTTTTGAAGTGAATTAATATAATTGGTCATATAAACCTAGTTATATTAATAAATTAAAGTTTATAATTTTATAATCAAAATTTTTATAAATTTAAACCGAAATTAAGTAACTCTAAAAATAAAAAAAGGAATTAAACCATTAATTTAAGCCAATTTTTGATTATACAAAACATATATAATTTTTAAATCATCCTTCATTTTCCCACATAAAGTGATAAACTCTTTTAACGAATTTTTCACAAATTGGACAAACATGAGGCAATAATTACTCAAATTTCTCATGGCAAATCTTACATAATGCCGCATCTCCACAAGGAATGTAAACAACATTTATTTTTCTTATTTTACATGCCTTACATTTTATTTTCTCAGAAATATCAAATACAAATTCATTCCCAGTATAATATTCTGATTATGTCATCTACTAAGGAACGCTACTTTCTTATTTTTATAATTCTTCTAACTATCTTTCTAATTACAATTTAAAAGGTTGTAATCTACTGATTGTGCTCTTTAATTTTTATTTTTCCTCCCTCAAACTTTAAATTTCGTCTTTTATTTCTTATTGACTATTTTCATACTAACTAACCTACTGATTCAATGCATCAATAAATTCATTCAATTCTTTTTCCTTTTAATCATATAAAATTTTTATTTTTTCTTGATTTTTAATTTCTAATTCTTATTTATATGACTTTATTTTTGAATGATATGAATTTATTTAAGCATTTACCCTCTTAATCTACTATTCGATATCTGATTCTTTCAATATTAAACCTTTTTTCTTTTCAATTAAATCTTATAATTCTCTTTAATTTCTCTCTAATTAACTTTTATCTTCTTAGTTTTTTTATTTTTAAATCTCTAATTTAGCTTTTAGTTCTCCAATCAATCTTTATTATTAAATATCTATTTCTTCTTCAAAAATGTTTTAATTTTATTTTTAATTTTTATTCGTATCATTAGGTTCTGTTTTTTTTTGCTCAAGATATGGTTCTATTTGTTTTTTAATATTTTCATCTTTTCTAAAAGAAAATGCTATGTAATCTGAAAATATGGCTTTAAAATCCAAAAGATTAATATTTTTACCGAATATTTCATCAAAATCTTTTCCAATCTACAAAATGAAAATTGCTTTTTTTTCAGTTGTCAATAAAAAAGTAGATGTTAGAATATTTTCTTCTTCCATTTTCTTACAACTTACGAATTCCTAAATTTTAATTTAAACTTACTTCGTATTATTTATCTAAATAATCTTCGTATGAATTAAAATTCAATAAATTTACAGGAATATCATTAGGTATCTAATTTAAAAAAGTATATTTAATCTCAGGCTTATTTTTTTTTTTTCTTTTCTCTCTCTTTTACTCCTTCATCAATAATTTTTATACAATTTAGTTCTTCTCATCTTCTTTGTAAAACTAAAATTGCTTATTTGTATTGATACTTTAAATTTTCTAAAATATAAGTTATAAGGCATTCTCTTTACTAAAAATTCTATCAATTATTTATTTTAAGGTTAGACCATAAAAAAACAATTTTAAAATGTAAACTGTATGTTATTCTAATTTTAATCTATTATAAAATTAAAATATAAACCGGAAATATTTTTTTATATTTACAACTTCATCAATTCATCAACTTTTTTAAAATCTTTATTAAATTCGAAACCATCTTCTGGAATATATTCATTAGTTCCTTTTTTCTTTATTAAACCTTTCTTGATAGCATACTCATAATTTCTTTATTATTATTCACTATAAGCGACAGGCTTTTACTATTACTAAGGATTAATAGGTTTTCCAAGTGGTTATATTATTGAATATTTATTGGCTGTAGGATCAGTCTATTTTTTTAACCCTAATTTCCATTAACAAATTCTTTCATGTTTTTCTCTGTCTTCTGTTGTTAAAAAACAATGCCCTTAATAATACTTTATTAGATAGAGAAAATACTTAACAATAATAAACAAATCTTGGTTTATCTGGTAATTTAACTTCTTTACAAGTATGAAGATGAGACAATAATTTGTCAAGACTTTACAATTTATGATTTCTATTGGCTGGACATAAATATTATTCAGTCTTTAGTAAGGTTTCTTCTTAAATAGTAGGTTGATCTGATTCTTTGTCTATTTCTATTTGTTTCATTTTTAAGTAAAAATCACTTCAATATTTATTTAATTAAAAAATGAATTTTTATTATTCAATGTTTTAATATAATAAACTCTTAATCTGAAAATAAAATATAATATTATTATAACAATAAAGAAGAATTTGATGTATTATTTTATAAATAAATGAATTTGATATTGAAGACATACGATTTACATATAATTGAGAAATATAAATGTTATCTAAATGAGAATTAAATATTTAAATATTTAATATATAGAAAAATATCATAAATGATCAAAGAATATGATTATTTGTTCAAATTAGTCATAATTGGTAATTCTGGTGTTGGAAAGAGTTCTTTATTATTGAGATTTGCTGATGATTAATTTAGTGAGTCTTATTTAACAACAATCGGAGTAGATTTTAGATTCAGAACTCTGCCTATAGATAACAAGAATGTGAAATTGTAGATTTGGGATACTGCAGGATAAGAGAGATTCAGAACGATTACAAGTGCATATTACAAGGTTATAAATTAGTTATTATAATAAGGGAGCAGATGGGATCGTTATGGTATATGATGTCACCTAAGGATAATCTTTTGATGATATAGATAAATTTTGGTTACATGAAGTTGAATCATATGGAGAAAAGAATGTGTAATTGTTGGTGATAGGAAATAAAAATGATTTGGATGAACAGAAATAGTAAGTTTATTTAATATCTTTATATAAGAGTTGATAGTGCAAAAGCATAAGAGTATTGTAAATCACATAATATGTTATTTATGGAATGTAGTGCAAAGACAGCAGATCATGTAAATAATGCATTTCTTGAACTCTCGAGAAAATTGATGGCGAAAAAAGATGCATCTCAACCACAAAAAACTTAAAACACTACACCAAGTGGTTCTCAATCATCTTAGGCTAAATAAGGAGGGTATCATTTCTTTATTTAATTTTTATTAGATCATATAATACAAACACATCATAAACTAAACTTAGTGCTAATACATCAAACCAGAAGAAGCAGAAGGATGGAGGATGCTGTTGAATATTCTAATCAAAATATTAATATTTATTCATTTTCTAAGTTTCTTTTATTTTCTGATTTTCTATTTTTTAAAATTAATAAAAATATATTATAAATCAAATATTTTAATCAGAAATAGTAAACTATATTTCATATTACTTTATCAAAATAGATTCTTATTTCTAATTCCTGAACTCTTTATTGTTGTTCTATTTTTTAAATTAAAAATTAGATTGTTAATCTTTTAATTTTTATAGATAAGCTATTCATAAATATTATCTTAATCTTTTAACCTTTTAGTCAAATAAAAAATTAATAGCAAATATAACAGAATAAGTTTATTAAAATTGTCAAATTATTAGTGTACATTATTTATACTAATTATTAATTTCATTGAACAATTATATTCTTTAATTCCAATAATAAGCCTTTTTACTTTTTCAAAAAATCATCATCAACCTAAAAATAATAATATAAAAATATAATTTATTTCATAATGATTTATTTAGTTCTAATACTAAATAAGGGTAAACATTTAATTAATTAATAATTTATAAACAATTTAGGTTCAATATGTAATTCAAAATAGCTCGAATTAATTCAAGCTTTGGTTTCTTCCTCATTGACTTCTTCAATGGGTTGATTTGACATTTACCTTTAAAAAATAATCTATTTGTTAGGTCGAGCTCTAGGAGTTTGTGCTTTAGCTGAACTATGAGTTGAATTTTTAAGTACAATTGTTGGTCTCATTCTACCAGAATCAGGGGATGAAGCATCTGATGATAAATCATACTCTTAAGTTGAATATTTCTTAATTTATTTTGTTCTAGGAGTTGAGGGTTGATTATCAATGAGATTAATATTTTTCTATTTAATTTATTATTAAAATCTTGGACTTTTCATAACAGGAACATTTATGCAGACCTTTTCATCTTCAACTACTTCATCTTCTCTAACTTATTATCTAAGTTTAAGAGGAATCTCTGGTAATTGAATTTTATCTGATTTTAGATTTTTGAATAGTTAAGTCTACCATAACTTATTCGAAGGATCTAGTCGCTTTTTCTATTAAAAGTTAATTCTAATATCATTTTAAGGACTTTAAACAAAAAATAAGTGTTCCAAGGCTTTTGCTGCAGAAATTCTAAAACTGGGATTAGGATTAAGCATTGAAGAAATGAGTTCGACAGCTGAAGAGGGTGCTTTGAATATTTGTAGATAATCAAGATTAACATTGCATTTTTTGTTAAGCTTAAGAATTTCATGATAGTCTGTTCCTGGGAATAAATCTTTTGATGTAATTCTACGATAAATAAAAAAATGACTTACAATTTATAGAAGATGCAACCAACACTAAACATATCGCAGATCTTATCATATTTAAGAGTAAGATCTTTGAGATTAGCAATTTCCGGAGCAACATATCCAGGAGTCCCACATTTTGGAAATGGATATTTATCTACACTCATATTAGTGGCCAAACCAAAATCTACTATTCTTAAACCTTAAACTGATCCATGTTCTTTAAACATGATATTTTCTGGTTTGAGATCTCGATGCATTATATTAAGACTATGCATATGAGCTACACCTTTGAGTATTTACTATATAATTTAAACATTATATGATACCCACATTATTTGTTTAATTTACTCCCAAGTCAAAGGCTATGTGGTACTTCGACTATTACATAAGTCATGTAGACTTGGTCCTTTCAAATATTCAAGAATGAGATAAAAAGTGTTGTCTCCTTCATAAACTTCTTCAAGTTTTACGATTTACTCATGATCAAGGTTACCCATTATGCTAATCTCATTGAATAAGGCAATCTTGAAGTCATTAGAATAATACATACATATCCACCATCTTCTCTTAGATATCTTTTCTCAATACATTTAGATGCAAATTCTGCTGAATTGTCTTTGTCATGTACTAAATAGACCTAACTTTTAAGTGTATTGACATACTTTAGATGATCCTCCCTTTCCCAGTAGTTTCAATGGTTGATAGAAGTCACTTACTTCTCGATACATTATTTTGTTTTTGACTATTCTCTTGAAAATTTTTAGCTCTTATTCTGGGGCTGTAAAATATTTAACTGTTCCTTTGTATTCAATTCCGAATTATGTTAATACTCTTGAGTTGTTTTTAACCCAATGTATATTATTTTCTAAATTGATAGGCACCATGTATTTTGGAGTGGGTGATTCAATTTCCTATAATTAGATCAAAACCAATAGAATTACAGTTGATAATGTTATGGCATTCTTAAAGATGTACAGTTGATAGTAAATATCTCGAACTAGATGTTCTCTTTGACAAATTATATGGTAAACTACTTCACCATAGTTAATTTCTATATTTTACATGTTCTTTTTGAAAATTATTTAATTATATACTTTTAAGATTTAATGTAAACGCATTTCAAGACGTTCAGAATTGCACAATTAACATAATATATGACGGATTATTTTTATTTTTTAATTAGAATCTCTTACTAATTACATCATCAAGAAATAATCATATTTTTTAATGATAATTCTACATATTAACCAAATAATTCAATAATGTAATAATTCAAATTAAAATTAGCAATTTAATAAATAAATGAAATAAAATTTCCTCAATAAAATCAACTAAAATTTGAGTGAAACTTTATAAATTTTGAGATTAGTTAATAATTTCAATATTTTAATTTTTTAATAATTTCTAAATAAAAGGATATGTACATAATACTACTATTTATTTTTAAGATAATAACTTAGATAGTATAAATTTTTTATATTTTATAATTTTTTAAAAATGAACAAATTATTCATAATCCCTAAGTGGCTGGAGCATCATTAGGTTCTAGATCATACCCTTTTTGGTTATCAAAACCTTAAACAGCACTTGTCAAACCTTCTTCTTTGATTCTGAATCTTCTGTACAAATAAGCTAACAAGAATGCTAATAAAATCAAGAGAATTATGAGACCAATAATAACACCAATTAATTCTTAAGTATTATAAATTTTAGCTTAAGCCAATACAACTTTAACCTAGAAAGAATCTTTATATGAACATTGAATCGTTTGATATGGCACATTTGGATTTTCTTTTAAATATTCATCTTTTTCTGGACAAGAGGTAGCATTGAGTAAGATATCATATTTATAAATATTTCCAATATCTTATTCAGATCTAGGATTGCAATAGATAGAAGGTATTCTAATAAGAAATGGTAATTCCACAATAGTATGCTAAGTTAAACCTAATAAATATGGAAGATTTTTTTTAAATGTAAATTAATTGGTATATCCATCAGTTTAAAAATTACCATCAAAAAATTAGGCATTTTAAAGTTTAGGAATAAAGACATAATCCTCATAAAAGGAATTGGCTTTTTCTGTGTAATAATCATCTTGAACATAAAATTTAAATTCTGGTTCAAATACATCATAGACTCCAGTTCTGATAATTCTATGTTCATCTTTACCTCTAAGAAATACAAACCAATTAGAAATAATAATATCATAATATTAACCAGTCAAATAATGAGTCTTCACTTCAAACCAACCTTCATCTTTGAAACCAATTTCAACCAATTATTAATTGATTCCACTAACAATTAATTAATTATAAATACACTTCTTTGAGAATTAACAGAAAATCATCAGGTTATACTGCAATAGTTAATCCGGATTTAATATTCACTAAACCAAATTTATCATCTCTATTTAATACTATATATTTATCATTAGTTCTAACAAGAAACTTTGTAACTCCATGTATATTATCTAAAATAAAAGCATAGGTCTCATTTGATGATTCAGATTTACTAAATACAATGTCTACTAAACTTATTGGTACATTTTTGTTATATAAATCAAATGAATTCATTGATTAGTATAATTTTAAATCACCATCTTAATTAATTTGATAAATATCCATGCCTTCCATACCTAATGGAACAAACATAAAATTTTCATAAATTTTTATTGATCCTATAAAATTGTTATCATTTTCTAATCCACCAATAGTGCAATTTTTCAAAGTCATATTAGGTTCTACATAGCCTTTCAAAATTTGATCTCTATATACCAAAAATACATAATTAAACATAGAAGCATATAAAATTTAAGGAACTTCAGCTTCTGTTGCTCCACTTCTTAAGAAATCGTAATCATATTCTTATATAAGTTTTGTTTAAAATCCAACTCTACTAAATCGATCCTATGTAACATTATAATTCAATAGAGAATGATCACTTGTTACAATCAATATACTTTTATTTGTATTAACCATATTGACCAATATTGGTGTACTTAAATAATATGATGGATCATTTGCATGTTCTTCATCAGGATCATGTGTAGCATTATAAATTATAGTATGATGATTTTCATAATTTGCAAAATCTATTGAACCTTATTAAGAAAAACAAATATCCCATGGATAACTATTATTTCCTTTCAATTCTATATTGATTGCATATTCGGCATTTTCAAAGTTTGTTATTTATTAACGTGATCCCTGTATTACTTCCTTCACTCCTTCTATCTAACTTTCTATTAAGAATGTTTTAGTATTCAAATTTATTAATTCTTCCCCTATTACAGACGATACTATGATCAAAATAATTAAATTCATAATTTATATATTTATTTATTTAATTAATAACTTTCACTCTTCCAATATTATTGAATCATTTTAGAATCTTAAACCAAATATATAACACCAATCATCATATAATTTTGGTATCTCATATTCTTCTTTTGCTTTTGTTATCAAATTTTACAAAATTATTTATCCATTCTTTAATTACATACTTACCTTTTATCCTTTTTTAGAACTAAATTCTGGAACATCAAAATCTTACTAAACCTCAGTTAATCCAAAACCAAAATGAACTATTATTTATTTCATATATATATATACCTCCATCCTACCTAATAAAATAAGCACTTGGAATATCACATTGTAATTCAAAATTATGTTTTTTTATTTAACTAAGAGAAGCTATACCAAAAATTATGTCTGATCCATTAATTGTAAAAGTTACTTTATTAGAAGTAAAATATTTGTTTTTATATTCTAAAATTTTTATACATTAAATTAACCATCGACCATCTTTTTAATTAATTATTAATACTAGAAAGATTAGATCTTCTAAATTCATTTTTATTTATCTTTTCAATATTTATATGGTGATTTTCATCTTCTAAAATGACATTTTTCCAAGAAAAAAGTTCCTAACTTTTTAATTACGTTTCAAAAAACATTTAAATAGTACTATATATATTTTATAATTCTTTCTTTGTCTAACTTAAATCTTTCTTAATTCCACTATATTATATATCATTTTTTTATATAGTATACTTATTCTATATTGAATTCACAAACTTAAAGATATTAAATTCTTTTTCTATAAATTAGGAATATTCTTTTGAGATTGTAGTAATATCAATATGAAATGCTATATTTTCAAGAAGGAAATCTTCAAAATTCTTCAAAAAATTTAGAATATATTGTTTAAATTTCCCAAATTCTTCCAAAATCTCTTTATAATAAGTATCGCTATATTTTAAAATAGATAAAATTTCCATATTAATTTAAATAATTAATGTCTAAAACTTTTGTTTTAGGTAATAAAATTGTTTGCTCAAATGAAGCTCATAAAAATAGAATTTTTAAATTATTGATTTATGCTTAAATGATGATTGTAACTTGAAAAATCATTATGTCCTCAAAGTTTAAATGAACATGACAAAAATCATCAAATTATTGATTCATCTGATTTAACTTCTTAATTAGAAGAATATTATGCATTTGAGATATAATAAAGAGCTGAAAAATAAAGATTTTCTGTTAACAATAAAATATTTGTTTTAAGTTTATTCAAGAAAATAATAATAAATGTTAAGTGAGGCTAATTAAGTAAAAACAATTAAGTGAATAATAAATAAAAGCTGAATCTTAATAACATTTTGGAAATTAACTTTATTAATGAAGAGGAATTAGAATAATTGACAAAATATTTAAAGAACAAAGTAAATAATGATCTAGAATAATTAAGTATTCTTTTTAAATATTGAAGATTATTAAATAAAAACAATTCTTTATATGGTTATGAAAGATATATAAGGAAGTTATTATTTGAGGAATCTTTAATTAAGCATAGATCAAAATGATGAAGTAAATTAAAAAGTAGTGATACTAATTAAGAATCTAATTAATGAGGATTTTAATAACATTTCCAATATGATAAATATGAAAATATTCCTTTTTCAAAAGTTATAATAAAATAGAATTTAATTTAGTTTATTTAAAATCAATATATATCAAATGTTAAATCTGTAATATGAATAGGAACAATCAAATAATCAGATCCAAACCATCTCCTTTTCTGCTCAATAGATTATGCAAGAGAAGTATTGAAATATAGATCATAATGTAAATTAGTTAAAAAAAACAAAACAGTGGAGTTATTGGATTTTCTTCATCCTAAGAATTAACATTTATAATACTAGAAGGAGATCTTAGTTTCAAGTATGTAGGTTGATTATTACTCAAATTGCAGTGTGGGAAAGGAAATTATTTATAATCAAAATTATAGAAGGTAAATTTATTTTAAATAATGAATATTCTTTCTATATATATATTTATCATTAATCCTCATTTATTAATTCATACCATATTAACGATTTTTCATTTTAAGCTAATAAATTGGTAAAATCATTTGTGATGATTATATTATTTTCATCAATTTCTTATTAAAAAATTAATTCTAATCTTGCATCTTCAAAAACTTACCAAATCTTCAATTTATTACTTTGACTTTAAAACAATAAAGAACCATCATCATTTATTTACAAATTGCTCATTTCTTGATTAGTTAATTTATTTTCGGGATCCCATTCTGTAGAAATCAATTAAAATACTCCTTTTTTGTTTTTTTACCATGTTTATATTTGAGCCTTTGAATTAGATGTTATGATCATAGAATTTGTATTATTCCATATTGTTGTAGCAAAATTTTAATGGATTTATTAAAATATTATCCAATTCTAATTTTCCTTAATTAAAATAGTTAATTTAGAAATTGATTAACAAATTAATTTTTTTCCATTTTCTATAAATATTAAATAATGTACTCTTTCAGGTAACATATTGAAAGAACATTAGAATTCCCAATTTTTATCATTCAATCCCCAAAAATTAATTTTCTAATCAAAAGTACTTATGACAAAATCATTAACAATATTAAATACAATTGAATCTAAATTAGAATGGCAATTAATCTGTTTATAAGTTTTAGTTTACAATTAATAAATTTAAATTTTTGTATTACTTCCCCAAGCATAATATTCACCATTAGGACTTATACAAAATAATTCTGCTGGTATTATATTCTTTAAGGATTCAAATTATCCAAATAAACTATATTGACTAGGTTTAATTATTGTAATTTAATTGTTTAATTCTTAACCAGAATTTACAGCAATAATTTATTAATTCTTAATATCTTAATAGATTCTCTTTATACTTTATTTAGAATTTTTAATACTTATTTCATGTTATTTTAAAAACTACATACTTTTCAATTTAACAAGATCAACCTTTTTTTTTAAAACATTGTATTCATCTTTTACATTTTTTTGATCGTCAGAAGTTAAAGAATGAATACAATTCAAAGTAGTTTCACATCTCATTAATATTCTATAAAATTCTTAAGTTAATACAGCTGTAACTCCAATTTTAACATTAATGCAATCTAATTCTTATGCTTTTAATATTTCATAGGCTAATTGACTAATATTTTGATTTTCAATATTTTCTAAAATAATTTTAATTTTTTAATTAATTTGATTTTGTTATTCACAATTCTTTTCTAAATTTTGAATTACTCTATCACAATATAGTTCAATTGACTTATTAACATCTTCTTTAAAACTATTTATTTTCTATTTTTATTATTGTTTAAATTCATCTGAAATTGTTTATGATAATATTTGATTTAATAGTGTTACTATTTCAGCATTGCTTAATGGTTCATTATCCTAATTACATTCTTTTTATTCACAACAAATGTAACAATTTCCATTTCTATATTCAAATTATTCATATTTTAAACAATGACTCTTACAATAAGAATTTCTTCCTTTATCGTCCAATTATATGAATGAGAGAGGTTTTGATGATAAGCTTAATTTTTTTTTCATTAATTTTGAGATTCAAAACTTTTTTAGAATTTTCTAAATAGCTTGAAAGAGGTTAATTTAATTTGTAAAAAGCCTTTTTAAAAATTGTTCTGAATAGTAATTAATAAATATAATTGTAAAATATATTTGGTTATGTTTCTATTTGTATAATAATTTATTAACAAATGAATTTAATTACTCTAAATTTCAAAGTTTCCTAAATAGAAAAATAGTTTAGAGAATCAAAACATAAATTATTTTCAAATATCCTTATCTATTAAAGATGGATATTTGGTATGATTAATTTTGTTTAATTGGTAAGTTGTTTGATTTCTAAAAATTGGATGATTGCATCAATCAATATAGTAACTCTTGTTCTTATTTTGATATCAGTTAAGGTGAATCATAAATATCCATTTGTGTATTAGATTGCAATTATCTTATATATACTCTTATTAAATGCTTACATGGCTTTAGAATATTAATTAGACAGCACCGATTGGCAATATACTGAAGTGTTTTTCATATCATTTACTTTCATAAGGTATTGATCAATTACATAAAACAAGTCTATTAAACCTGATGAACTTTATTCAAAGAGCCATTCTTTTATTACTTACAATAACTTTCCATATGATATTTGGGATTCGACATTCAGATATGAATTTTGAAATGTATTTACGATATATATTATATGTCGTTTTATACGTTTAATTTATGTATCAGTTTGAAAGAATATTGAGAATATATTTTTTAGAATAATAGAAATGTCGTCAATTTTTAGATAAAATTGCAAAATTCAAAGATGTATAGAGTTATTCAATTAAATATGATGAAAGAAAATCATTAATTTTGATTGAAAAAAATAACAATTCAAGAATTCTTAAAGAAGATTAAGAAGAATTTCTTAAAATGATTAATAATATGCAATTACCTGCACTTAATTATAAATCAAGAGTTGCTTAAATTCTTTCAGTCGATAATATACTTTCCCCAAAAAAACAATCACTCAAGTAATTACTTGTAAATTATACTCAAGATATAAATTTAGAACATAATGATACTCCTTCGAAATTTAGATAAGAAATACATTTATATGGATTCTATTAATAATAAGTTTTTGCATTAAATATTTTTTAAAGTTTCGATGTTTAACCTATCACAATTCTTTTGGTAAAAGAAAGTAGATCAGAAACATAAGAAGAAGAGTTAAAATTAAGGATGAGAAACAATTCAAAACAACTTAATTTTATTCAATAAATTTTCGATAAATAAATCAAAAAATCTCTCATATACTTTAGATGGATTTACAATTTTGCAGATAAAAATTTAGATGGAAAACTTATTAATCAAACATTAAAATTGATTAATTATAGTTTAATTAAAGGATATAAAGATTTCCTTAATTTAGAAATATTTGCATACTAAAAAATGTTATCTCCAGGTATCAGATAATTTAATATTATCTCATTAATTGAAAATGTAGTTTCTTTTTATGATGGATATTTTAAACAAAAAACTTAATCCTTAAATTCTATACAATAATTTTAAATAATTAACAATTTAAGTAATAACAATATCATATCTGACTTTAAATATATAAAATAATTACTATTAAACCTTCTCCATTATACAAGTGAGAAATCATCGACAGTTACTGTAATTTTAGATGAAGTGTAAACAGATTTTTCATAAACTCCCATTATCAAAATAAAAATAATATTTCAAGCTCCAAATTTAACGGGAACTCAATTAAAAAACTTGCCTTATTTGAATCCCTAATCTTTAGATGAATTAAAACATAATAGTATAGCTCCTTTAGATTTGGATCTTGCAGTTTCTTTGATTTTGATACGAAGATTGGGTCCTTTTGATAAAATAAAAATAGTTTAATAAAAATAAAAATCTAATTATTTAGAATTTTTTATTTTTCAACAGATTTCAGAAGACTTTTTATTGATTCCAATAAAATCTTTAAAACCATCAGAGAAAATAAAAATTTAAGAATATTCATAGATAGCTAATTCTTTTACAACTTCAATTCAATTAGAATCTGCTAGAGAGAGCTTTCATTTTTTATGATTAAAGTATTTGAGTGCTTATTAATAATGATGAAATATCATTCGAAATAAAATAATTGTTACTTTTTTTATTCTAAATTTAAATTTTGGATGATAAAAAAGAAGAATTATTTATCGCTTATTGTTTTAAGTATAATTATAGCTGATATAAAGATTTAAAGCGAATATATAAAATTATCATCTAAAAATAATAAAATAATTATTTATTTAATTTCTTCATAAAAGCAAGACTAAAATTAAATATTTTAATTTATATTTTGCAATACTGATTTTAAAAATAATTTTTACTTTGATTCCTACTCAGTTCTATCCTATATTCATAATATATTCTAAATAGACTATTTATTCAGAAAGAATGACAAAACTGTCTATTTTTTTCTCTCAATCCTCTCTCATATAATCTGCTTTATAAATATAATTTGCAAAATATAAATTTGATGTATGATCTTTTGGAATTTAATTTTATGAAATGCTTTATGATAAGACTTTTTAGTAGGAGGAAAGTTAAATTTAATTAGGGCAATTAATATTAAATAAGCCATGAAAATTTACAATTAAACCTGTTAGAAGCTAAAAAGTTTAAGAATTAGTTGCTATGATTATGCTAATATTAGAATAGATTAAGTTGGTAACTTATTTTTTTTAAATCAAGATATTTAAATGAATGAAGATACTTTTAATAGAACATGAATGAAATATTGAAAGATGATCCTATGATTATCTCAATGAGTTTAAATAAAATTAATTTGCATTAATATAAAGTTTTTGGATATTTAAATACTAAAATTGAAGTATATAGAGAAGATAGTAAAAGAATTTAAATGGTTGAAAGTAAATGTTTGATGAAAAGAATGTATTCTTTTTATTTATTTAAATTATAGCCTTATTTAATTTTGAATTAATATTAAAGAGAAATGAAGAGGAGATAGTAATTTAAAAAGTTTTTACTCTTATTATTTACATGAAAGCAATGATGCTTTATTATAATTGATTTTCATATTAGCTATAAATTAATTTTTATATTTAGATAAAATTAATTTAATATAAAATTCTAATAAAAATGAATAATTTGATTAGAATTATGGAGTCGTTTTATTCTTATTAAAGTATTTACTTTATCTTATAAATTTTTAAAAAAAAAAAGATTGCCAAAGACTATTAACCACAATCAAAGTGACATTTATGTGATAAAAGATGTTTTTATATAAGACAGGGAAAAATGTCCTCAGTATGAATAATTATTTAAAAAATAGACTAATATAAAAGAATTCTATAGGAAATATAAATTTATTATTTCAAAAACTATAGATTTTTTAATGTATACATTCAATAATCCTGAAAAACGATTTTGATTTCAATTCATTTATGAGGAAATATAAAATGCATCAGAAGAACAACTAAAAATTAAAATCTGAGTTTCTTTTTTGTTTTGAAAACATTTATTTATCATTCTTATTAGCTAGTATAAATGTATATTTAAAATAATTATTGTCTATGGGATCAACTTAAAATTGCTTTAAACAATAAAATCTCAATTCAAATGAATTTTAGATTCCTGTTATAGTAAAATAATAACTTATTCAACATCATCCAACAAAATAAAATTATCTTATCGAACCCTTATATTATTTAGGTGAAAAATCAGAATCTTTAGAATAACTTGAATTTATTCTTTAGCAATCTAATGCAAACATAAGTCTTAATTAAACTGCAACATTTTGTAGTAATAGTAACTAAAGATGTTTTTAATTAGAAAAATAACCTAATTCTATAACTTTACTGCCCAGTCAGTAAGAATAACAATAAAAATAAAAAATTAACTAAAAAGATAATTAATAACAAATCCAATATCCAAACCTACTATTAAAATAGCATAAATAAAATAGTGAAAGGGAAGTAAAAATGATTTCTTAATCTTAAAAAAAAAAATCAATTAGCAGAAGTTTAAGTAATTTTAAACAATAAAAAATGGAACAGAAAGAATATTAAGTAAAGAGATAAATAGAATAAGATTGTAATACTATTAAAAGTATTTTAAAGAATAAATTATTTGTTGAAAATCAAAAATAAATTAAATATAAAAGAGGATAGAGTTTAATATAAAAATCAAATCTGGTAGAAATCTATGATAACCAATCACAAAATACAAGCAAAATTTAAAAGAAAAAAGTAAAATTTGATCCAAAAATCTTGCGATAAAAAAATGAACATTTTTTTTAATGATTTCTTTTTAAAGCTCATTAGATCTATTCATAATTTTATATAATTATCTTAAAATGTATTAAAAAGCATAAATAATTATGTTATAATGAAATAATTATTTATCATTAGTTTAATCTATTCTGCAATAATTATTAAACTACAGAGTCAAAATATGGAGATGCAATCAACGTTCCTAATTAATACAAAGGATTCATTAATATTTTTATTAATTATTCATGTGCTAATTAAAAAAATGTTTTCACTCTTTCTTCGTCTTGGTCAGTTAATAATAAGAATCGTATATTTGATGGAGTAACATATCCAAATACTCTATAATCTTACTTTTAATCTATTTCTTTTAGAAATCTTATTAATAATTATAGTATACAATTCTTTAGATGATTTGTATTTTTCATCGAATACATCTAATGATGCATGTAAAATGAATTATGCATTCAATACTTATTAATTACCTAGAGTAGTTTTTTTTAATGGAAATCTTTTCTCGTAAATAGGATGATCCTCTTAAGATAATATTAAGAACATTTTATCAGCTTTAAATTATATATATTAATTAATTATAATAGTTAATATTATAATCAAATATTAGATGCTTGTATTAGATATTTTGATTTTACTACAAAACTACACAAATACAATTCGATATTTAAATATAAAGAAAATTAAAAATAATAAAGAAATTTCATATGGTTTATATAAATATACTCTATAAAATTTAAGCAAGTAAGTTTAAGATTTATTTGAGATGAAACAAGTAAAAATTACTAATGATTGTTTAATAAATATTTAGATATATAAAAATAAGGTAAAGTACTTTAATGATATAAACATAAAATGAATATGTTGAAAGTATTAGATGTATAGGTGAATTTAATGATAATTAAATATATAAAAATTATGAATAATTTATCACTTTCTTTTTCAGACAAACTTGTAGAAACTAGATATTAAAACCATAAAAAGGAACTGTCATAGTAGCTATTAAAAATATAGCAAGGATTAGTAATATTAATACTTTTATATGTATTGATATCAAGTGCATTTAAATAAAACTGGGTTTCACTTTGCATTTGTGGAATAGGTTTGATACTATTGATAATTAGTGTAAAGCTAAACATTGATCGATAAGAGCAATGTTATCTTAATAACACAATTATAATCTTTATGACAATCTTTAATTATTATAAATCATTACAAAAAATACTAAGTGAAACATTTTAGTAAACAAGTTATATAGATGGATATATGTTGGCATTAGCAACAACATCATGTATTTTACATAATATAATAGAGTATTGAATTAAGCAACTTTTATGTAAAAATGTTTCATCCATATTTCAATCTACATTTTGTTACAAATCTTTGAGCCAAACTTAATATAGGAAGTATGGGAATAGATGATTCTATTTTTGGTTTATTTAACACTACATCTAATTTATTTATACAAAACAGAGCAAATATCTAGATAAGAATATATATAATTGATCAAACATCAAAATGCAGAGCAATAATTAGTTAATTAAAGTGGAATAACATTATATATAGTTAATTATAAAAGAGATAAAAATTAAATTCTACTAAGTACTTATAATAATGAAGACAATATTACAATTCAGTAGTAATCTTAATTTATCTCAGAAATAAGAAATATGAAAGTTTTCATAAAGGATTAAGAATCTCAAACATATTATAAATCTTAAGAAGAAATATAATAAGATGCTATGATGACTTTAGAAAAGTTTTTGTTCTATTTTCTTAGTAGTCCTGAGAAACTAAAAGATTATGTAAATAAATTCTAAATAAATTCTTTAATTAAATTGTAAGGAGTATAAA
>CAJJDN010000118.1:55824-116667 GCA_905182985.1 Paramecium sonneborni | reverse complement strand
ATATATAAAAATAAGGTAAAGTACTTTAATGATATAAACATAAAATGAATATGTTGAAAGTATTAGATGTATAGGTGAATTTAATGATAATTAAATATATAAAAATTATGAATAATTTATCACTTTCTTTTTCAGACAAACTTGTAGAAACTAGATATTAAAACCATAAAAAGGAACTGTCATAGTAGCTATTAAAAATATAGCAAGGATTAGTAATATTAATACTTTTATATGTATTGATATCAAGTGCATTTAAATAAAACTGGGTTTCACTTTGCATTTGTGGAATAGGTTTGATACTATTGATAATTAGTGTAAAGCTAAACATTGATCGATAAGAGCAATGTTATCTTAATAACACAATTATAATCTTTATGACAATCTTTAATTATTATAAATCATTACAAAAAATACTAAGTGAAACATTTTAGTAAACAAGTTATATAGATGGATATATGTTGGCATTAGCAACAACATCATGTATTTTACATAATATAATAGAGTATTGAATTAAGCAACTTTTATGTAAAAATGTTTCATCCATATTTCAATCTACATTTTGTTACAAATCTTTGAGCCAAACTTAATATAGGAAGTATGGGAATAGATGATTCTATTTTTGGTTTATTTAACACTACATCTAATTTATTTATACAAAACAGAGCAAATATCTAGATAAGAATATATATAATTGATCAAACATCAAAATGCAGAGCAATAATTAGTTAATTAAAGTGGAATAACATTATATATAGTTAATTATAAAAGAGATAAAAATTAAATTCTACTAAGTACTTATAATAATGAAGACAATATTACAATTCAGTAGTAATCTTAATTTATCTCAGAAATAAGAAATATGAAAGTTTTCATAAAGGATTAAGAATCTCAAACATATTATAAATCTTAAGAAGAAATATAATAAGATGCTATGATGACTTTAGAAAAGTTTTTGTTCTATTTTCTTAGTAGTCCTGAGAAACTAAAAGATTATGTAAATAAATTCTAAATAAATTCTTTAATTAAATTGTAAGGAGTATAAAACTAAGAGAATTATAATATATCAATATTCAAATATTTTGGAGAGGTACCAAATGCTATAATCTTAATATCTTAAAATAAGAAGGATGTTTTTATTGAAGAACTTAAATTGAGATATAAGATATTTTAATAAGTTTTAGAAACAATTGATGATATATTTCAATCCTAGGTTAAAATGAGTTTAATTTATTTCAAAGGATTAGACAAATATCAAAAAGTTAAATCTAATAATATAGATTTTTGTCTGTATAAGAAGGTTTAAAGTAAAATCTCAAAGGCATATAATGATTTTTAGAATATTAAAGATTTTTTTAATCTTAATTCTTCTTTCTAAAGATCAATTATTTAAAAATTTAATTTTATTTAATTTTTGGAAGAAATTTTGATTGAAATAAAGGCATATTTTTATTAGAGCAAGAAATTCAATTATTCTATAACAAATAAACTTAAAAAAGATATAGTTTTTTAGGATTAAAAATAACTAAAATAATTATTTCTAAATCTTCTTTATTATATCTCTGAACATAGTTAAGATATTGGAATTATATTAGAGTAAGGAGAAGATTATTCATTGAAGAAATAATATTTTTGTATTAAAATTGAATTTTAAGGATCAAGTTTCAGCAAAGATGCTATAAAAGGACTTCCTTTCATAAATCCAAATACCTTATCTGAATTGAGACATAATGCTGAATAAGTTTATCAACTAAATCTTCCAATGGCAATAGTAATTGTAAGAAAATTAGGACCTACGAATAAAATACATATAAAATAAAATAATAAAAATGGAAGTAAAAGCATTGAATTTTTTATTTTTAAAGAACTAACAGAAGATTTTCATCTAATGCCTTTGAAATCTCAACATCCTAGTAATTATCTGATATTGAATGCAAGATCATCAATTCATGCAAAACATGCAGCTTATTTTGATTTACTATCATTGAGTCCAAGAATATAATTAGATAATTTTAGTGAATTATGATGTCCTGTAAATTTTAAATAATTAATAAAATTTTAAACTAGAAATCTGATTTTAATAAGTTTATATTTATATTGAGATCATCTATTATCTAATTATAAAACATTAAGGATTTGTCAAAATTTAAGTTAAATATAAATATAATAAATGCAATTTTTATCATAAAAGTTTATCTCTGATAAATTTGAAGAGTAATATGAAAATTACATGATGAAGTTCAGATTAAGATTTTAGTTAATATAGAAAATCATATTAATACCTCTAATAATTTATTATACAATAGAAAAGGTGTTTCAGTCATCTTGGTTTGTTGTTTGTCTTAATTTGATTTTAGGGGTTATTGTAGTTGTAAGTTTGAGATATTAGAAGAAGTGTGTTAGAGCATACGAAATATTATTACTTATTGGAATATTGTTATTCAATTTATTTTATGCTACATCTTAATATTTATAAATACATCCTGAGAGATATTAATTTATTGATGGATATTTCTTAGCTATCCTAAGTTTAACGTAAAAATATTTCTTATATTAATTTTAGAATGATAAATATGATGGATTCAATTTAAAAAGCGTTCATTTTATTATTTGTTTATCTAATCTTTATGGTAATGATACCTAATTCTAAAGAGCCTTTATGGTCTCAAATTCTTAAATTCCTTGTTTATATACTTCTATTCTATCAATAATCTAGATATTAATAATAATTGCTGAGAATGACATATGTGTAATATTGCAAGCACTTAACGATCGAAAAAAATATAAGAGAAAATTTAGAAATGAAATATTACATTGTAAATTTCATTGAAAATTCAAGATAAATAATTTTATAACAAGAGCAGGTTGACAAACTAACTGAAGAAGAGGAACAATATAATTTTTAAACATTCATTAGAAAGACTATTGTTGCAAGTTAGGGACGAAAAATAACAAAATAAAAAGATATAAGAAAAAATTCTGCTGATATAAATTTAGAATAGTTTTTATTTTACCTATTTACAGATAAAAAGAAATTAAGATTATTAGAAAATTATGAGAATAAATACTAGGATTATTAACACATATTATTTGGATTTAATTAAGAAGAGTCTTATATCATAAAAGTAGTTTTGTGTTTCGATACTGAACCTTGTGCAATAATACTAATTAATGAACAATAAAAAAAATAATTTGTAGATAAATTAAAATTATAAAATAAAGCAACATTAAAATTATTAAACTACTTTTAAGACATTTTCAATACTCATATTAGATTATCATTGATAATTATGAATGGTATTTAAAAAAAATATCAATTATGTTAATAATAAAAGGATCTAAATTTTAGAAAATGCCTTATTTATATTAATGCTTAACTTTATATTGCGTTCAATAAATATTATAACATTTCTGATTATTTTTCAGCTAATCTTGATTTTAAATAACTATCATTATTAAAATTTAATCTTATTTAATTACTTGAGTGTTTAATCGATAAAATGAAATATTACAGAAACAACAATAAATTAAAAGCTAGAGCTATTAAAATAAACACTAAATTAAAAGATCTTTTTATGAAATCTGATTATAAATAAGTTCAGCAATTATTTCTAAATCTTATTTTATTTTCAGCCTAATATTCAGAAGAATTATAAATTGAATTAGAAGAAGATTTAGATTAATCTTTTTTACCATAATCTATTGTGAATGTTTGTATTTTCTTCAAGATTCCAAAAGGAACAAGAATAGAATTAGATAAATTTCCATTAATCAATCCAACAACACTAGATGAAGTCAAAAAGAATGATAAAAGGTCTTTAGATCTTTATATATCAATTTCTTTATTGATAATTAGAAATCTAGGACCTTTTGATAAAATTACAATGAGAAATATAGGGAGATAAGTTTATAAAATTCAATTTTATCTTTACAAATAAATACCTCTCGGACTAAGTTTAGTGCCTGTTCATTCATTCGATCCTAATATGTTTATAAAGAGAGATGAAGATTGGTAATTAGTACGTTCTCAAAGAAAAGATTCAATAATTAATAGTTTTAATTAAGATATTAGATTAGACACATAAAGATGTCTATCATCTCCACTTCCTCTTTTAAAGAGTTGAATATTTTTTATTTATTTATGACATTAAAATTTTGATGAATAATATAATGATTTATTATGAAAAAAATATTAACTAATAATAATACAAATTCATGGTTTCTTTCTTGGTTAAATTTAATTTTTTTTAACATAAAATAAATTCTAAATTAAATAAAGTTACGAAAATGATATGCTTACATTATGGTATAGTATAAAGTTATATTATTAAATGAATTTATTGTAGTTAAATTTATATGAATATAAGTAAGTAATTTATAAATTATAATAAAGAGTAAAAAAAGTCTGATGGATTTTAAAAAGAAATTTATTAGGATTATTAATTGATTAGTTTAGATAATGGTAATAGTTGTTAATAAATATCATAAAAAGTCGTCATCTATAATAATTTTATTTTCTTGATTGTTTTACTCATCTTAATTGTTGAATAACTCTCTTTTAATACTTTAGCATAAACTCATAAACATATTTTTAGTTGCCATAAAAATTTATTCATCATCGGTATCAACATCATGATCTAATTTTAAATCCTTTAATTTGCATTATTTCATAGTATCTTTGATACATCGAAAAGCATAGATCTAATCGCCTTTTTTGTATTTGATTAATTATCCACTGATAATCTTTTTACCATCTTTAAAATTAGCTTTTTTCATTTTCATGGAAATAGACTTTTTATGCCAAATATCTTTGGAAATAGTCTTTTGAGTAATTAGTACTTATTATTTGGGTTGAGATTTAGACATTTTTGAGGCTTCATTTAATTTATGAATCAAATTAACTTTAGGTAGATCCTTTTGAATAGGCATGTTTTCCTTTTACAATGAATAGAACTTAGGTTTAAGTCTAATAGGTTACTGAGAGCTTTGTGATAGGGTCATTAATCTTTTTTGGAACAGGAACATTATTTATTCGTTAAATATTATTGTTTAACTTCATTATTTAATAAAAGAAATCAAGTTTAAAATTTAACTTTTGATTTTGTATATCATTGTTAAGCTCTAGAAGCATGAATTAGCTGTTATTATTCAAGTTTTTACTTTTGTTCTTGTTCCTATTATTTTTTCAAGATATGTTATCCAACAATGATAATAAATTAACCTGGTAGAAGAAATACATAACCAAAACAAGCAATAGCAGCAGGGTAATATTAAACAGTAGCAATATCACAAAGGATAGCTGTAATAACAGGTTCGAATAAGGCAGCAGTAGCAGGAACAATTGGCTCAAATAGTTTACTAATTAAAATAGATGAAATAAACACTCCAATACTTAACATAGTAGACATATAACTAAAACATTAGATATAATATTGTATACAAAAAGCCCATAAATTTTCCATTTTGGAATAATCCAAACCAACCCCATCTGGAATCAAAATTGATTTCTGTACCATCCATAAAGAATGAGACCATACACATGTTAAGACAAACAAAAAAGGCAACACAGAAATTGGCTAAGAAAGGTGGAAATACACTTCTAAGATCTTGATTGGCCTTTGATAATTCAGCTAAGATTATTGAAGCAAAGAACTAATTAAATAGATTTTAGTAAAATACTGGAATGGTATTTCCAATTACAATTCTCATCCAGATTGGTCTATCATATAATAAAGGATTAATATAATTTTTAGCTGATTAAGGAATAGTTTCTGTATCTAACATATAGGAATCCAAACAGATTAATAAATAACTATAAATTATATATAATTTTAATCGTACCCAACAACACACATAATTTTGCCTCCTCCTTCAATATTGTGATTATTTTCTTTTTTTCTAAATACTGATAACCAGAAATTAGTCTAAGAACCTAAAACAAAAACACTAGAGATATTTGTATAATCAAAACAAAACAGAAATACAGCAAAAGTTACAGTTGTAGTTAAACTTGCCATATAGACTTTCCTCATGTGTGTCCATTACAATAAGAATTCTTTTGTATAGGCAGACTTAACTTTCTCATTTCCTGTTCTGTATTCATACATTATAAAAGGTATAAGAAAGATGCCTTACAACAGAAATCTCCAAGCAATACGTAAATACTTGATTTATTTTATAATAAATACTTTTTCAGCTGGAATTGTCATAATCCAAGGAGGCATCATTGCATTATTAAATGATGCATAAAAAATAATTCCCCAAGCTAAATATTAAGGAATTTTCTCATAAAGTTATTGATCATCCTCTTCATCATCTGGTAACTTGTTTAAACCTGCTATCTATGTAATTCGAGTATTCAAAGTCAATCTCTTGATTTACTTATTATTCTTCTATTTTTTATCATCAAATCCAAATGTTTCTTCAAACAAGAATCCAGCCATCCCTGTACCAACGACAAAGCTCTTTACATTATCTTATTTCTATTATTAATCTTAAATATCTTCATCACTTAAATCCTTCTGTTCTTCTGGCAGAAATTGTTCATTTTCATCCGCCTCATGTTCTCTCTACTTAAACGTTAATATAATACGACCTTTGCTTTCTCTAAAAGATTCTAGTTTAAGTCCATATTTTCTTAGGAATGTCTTTCTTCTTTTATTGTTTATAAATGTTGTAGAGACATTTAATTCATTTATTACAATTAAATAACTATTATATATTAATCACAACGTCTTCTTTATCCAAATATGTTTACATTGTAAGATCTATCTATAATTCATCTCCTATTTCTTTTTATACAAGTCTAATCAATAATTATATAAATAATAACCAATAATACCTTAAATAAATCATAGTAATTTTTAATTCAGCATCTATTAATTCACAATATTTATAATTGCAGTTCTTATATGAAGAATTGAACTTGAGTAAATAAGTAAATACTCTTCGATTAAAGTAATTATTTGTATTCATTATGGGAATCCCTTTATAACTATCTATCTATTGTTTAAAGATTCAAAAATAAATAATCAAGCCTTTGTTATTTTATATGATAAACCAAAAAAACTAAGAATTATGGCCTTCATTAACATTAAACTTAGAATTATTTCATAGAAAAAAGAGGTAAAAATATAAGCTCTATGTTAAGAATTTCATATTATTTTAAAAATATTATTTTATTTTATATGATAAATGTCAATAAAAATATTAATAAAAAAAACTCAGATTATTAAGCAGATATTTCTGCATTGTTAATATTCAGTATCTAAAAATCAAAAGAAAAATTAGAATATAATGTAAGTTTCTTGTTTTTTGATAAATTTTGCTCATATTCTTAAAATATGTATAAAACCCTCTTAAGCCATTTGAAGACTATAATTTTAATTTACTGGATATTTTCCAAATTTGATTCTTTATGGTTCTATATTGTATTATTTCATTAGAAATAAATGATTTATTTTGAAACTCAACATCAATTTTTCAAATTGATAACCCTATTTTTAAATTTCTGAAATACTTCTTTCTATTCATTTGAGTTTTAAATTTCTTATTAATGATATATAAATTGAAAATGAAAAATGAATAATAAATCTCAATTTTACATTAATCTAGTAAAATTATTTTCTAAAATAATGGTTACATAATTACCAAATACTTTTAACGTTATCCTCAAGATTAAAAATTTTAACAAATAACAATAAAATAGACTTTGTGGGTCAGCCTTGTTTCAATAAAAGCCTCTATAAAAATTTAATATAATAATCATCAGAACTTAAATCATTTAAATTAATAGTTCTCTTTGACTTCTAAAATTAAATCATAAATAATTTTTCAAAGAAAATTTATTTAATAGAAAAATAAAAAAAAAGTTTCTTAAATCATTAATTTAAATAAACAAAGCTCATTTGTGTCTCAATATAGCTCTTTATTTATTAATTTGTATATAAAAATTATCAAGATAGAGAAAAAAAAAAGTTTAAATCTAAAACAGTTAATTAATTCAGTAATAAAAAAGCCTTGAGGAAGATTAATAAAGAATAGAATTTCTGGTAGACATTTACTTTCAGACTAAACAATATCATTTTGTATTGATAAAAAGATTTCGTATTTTTAAGAGAGAAAGGCTCCTCTAATGTCTTTTAACGAATAGAACAAAACATATAAAAACGATATTTAGTAGAGACTTTGGAAGATATATTAAGAAGAATTTGACATATGAATTTAAAAGAAATTAATTTATGGTTAATAATAATTCACAAATAAAAAGAATATATGTAAAGGAATCTGTCGTATTATCGTTAATAGCCAAGTTATAATGCATTAAATTAATAATTAATTTATTTTTGAAAAAAAAATTCATACAAATGAATCCAGATTTAATGTACAATTTATACTCTCCAGGCTAATACTATAACCCTTTCTACTATCTTTAACAACAATAGATAATATAAAATCGTAATATTGATCCATTATAAGCCATAAAGTGATGCTTTAGTAGTAGACCACTACCATACCATTACTATAGTATAAATACGAAGCACCATTTATTTTGAGCAATGGAATTACTTAGCAGTAGATTGAGTCACCAAATATCACAAATAATGCCCAAAATAATCATACAACTGAAGTGAATTTTGGACAAGAAGAAAAGTGTTTGTTGAATGATGATGAGTCTTAATCAAGAGTTAATGGTACAATTAATACTTATGCATAGGACATTGGACTAAATAAGAACATTTAACATATCTAGAATTCGTGAGAAATCATGAGTCTATTTTAAAGTCTAAGTATGACAAAAAATCAAAAAAAATATTTAAATTAATGAGCTAGTTTATCCCTACTAGAACAGCTACCCAATGTCGATCTCATCATTAGAAATTTAATCCCTTGGCAAAAGGAAAAAAGAAAAACAGATCAACAAACAAACAATTATCCACTGTCAGCCATCAATGAGATTGTCTTCTTTGATTCTATCAATATTATTTCAATATTTTATATGGAAATGTTTCACAATCTGTTGTATCTATTATTAAATAATTTTATTTAAAGATATAAGTGCAAATACATTAATCAAAAAAAAATAAATGATTTATTTTTAATTTGATTTTGTTTAAAAATGACAAAATTTTCTCTATATATAAATGTAGTTAAGGTCTCTTTAATATAATTTGTTCTCTCTCATAACTTAATATCAGATTAAGCATTTTCATCATGAATATGTTTGAATTTAAAATCTAGAAATTTCTGGTAATTCCTTCTTTATACTCTACTATATGATAGCTTCAGTGGTCATCACTATTTTTTTTTTCGAAACTTCTAGTTATTCAAATAAATATCTTATTGATTCTTTAGAAATGTCTGTTGAAGTTATTTAACAAACAATTTTCTCTTATTCAAACATCATGTCTTTCATTAGAATAATTTTTGAATATCAATCTCAATAGCTAATCGTCAATTAGCTCAAAAATTAAACAATATTCATACTTAATTGCTCACCAACTCTTTATTTCATGAGAAATAATATTTAATCTGGAATTCAAATTAATTTTCTAGAAATTAATTTAAAGACAATCGTGAATCAACTCTCAATTCTTATATAAGGCGAATCTAGTTTGCAAAAACACAAAAATAGAGTGATCATCTTAAATCTGTAAATCAATAAGTTTTTTCTTTATTAAATATTCTATGTAGATTAGAAAATCTCATTGAATAAATGATTTTTATTATGAAAAAAATTAATTTTTATGAGTAATTATTNATACGAAGCACCATTTATTTTGAGCAATGGAATTACTTAGCAGTAGATTGAGTCACCAAATATCACAAATAATGCCCAAAATAATCATACAACTGAAGTGAATTTTGGACAAGAAGAAAAGTGTTTGTTGAATGATGATGAGTCTTAATCAAGAGTTAATGGTACAATTAATACTTATGCATAGGACATTGGACTAAATAAGAACATTTAACATATCTAGAATTCGTGAGAAATCATGAGTCTATTTTAAAGTCTAAGTATGACAAAAAATCAAAAAAAATATTTAAATTAATGAGCTAGTTTATCCCTACTAGAACAGCTACCCAATGTCGATCTCATCATTAGAAATTTAATCCCTTGGCAAAAGGAAAAAAGAAAAACAGATCAACAAACAAACAATTATCCACTGTCAGCCATCAATGAGATTGTCTTCTTTGATTCTATCAATATTATTTCAATATTTTATATGGAAATGTTTCACAATCTGTTGTATCTATTATTAAATAATTTTATTTAAAGATATAAGTGCAAATACATTAATCAAAAAAAAATAAATGATTTATTTTTAATTTGATTTTGTTTAAAAATGACAAAATTTTCTCTATATATAAATGTAGTTAAGGTCTCTTTAATATAATTTGTTCTCTCTCATAACTTAATATCAGATTAAGCATTTTCATCATGAATATGTTTGAATTTAAAATCTAGAAATTTCTGGTAATTCCTTCTTTATACTCTACTATATGATAGCTTCAGTGGTCATCACTATTTTTTTTTTCGAAACTTCTAGTTATTCAAATAAATATCTTATTGATTCTTTAGAAATGTCTGTTGAAGTTATTTAACAAACAATTTTCTCTTATTCAAACATCATGTCTTTCATTAGAATAATTTTTGAATATCAATCTCAATAGCTAATCGTCAATTAGCTCAAAAATTAAACAATATTCATACTTAATTGCTCACCAACTCTTTATTTCATGAGAAATAATATTTAATCTGGAATTCAAATTAATTTTCTAGAAATTAATTTAAAGACAATCGTGAATCAACTCTCAATTCTTATATAAGGCGAATCTAGTTTGCAAAAACACAAAAATAGAGTGATCATCTTAAATCTGTAAATCAATAAGTTTTTTCTTTATTAAATATTCTATGTAGATTAGAAAATCTCATTGAATAAATGATTTTTATTATGAAAAAAATTAATTTTTATGAGTAATTATTCTGGTAACAAAATTTTTGTTTAATCTGAGACTCAAAATGGAAAATTATTGCTTTTAATGCTTTTATCATAATTTAAATCTCATTTTATAGTGATTGGTTAGTTTATGTTATTTATTTGATTGAAGTATATATTTAAACATTTTTAGTTGTATGTCTGAGTCTTAAGATAATTCATAATTAATCCTAATTATTGAGTTAGAAAAGAGATTCTAAAAGTTTTAAAATTTTATAAATGACATAATTAAAAAATTTAATAGATATAAATAATAAGGATAATAAAAATAATTGGTTATCGTATTTGTAAAATAATTTTACTTTAAGATGAGATTTGGGTTTAATGAAAGGTTGTTTTAAATAATATCATAAAAGAGAAAAGTAATGAAATCAAAAGAATGTTTAGAGTAATATTGAATAATATAAATTATAATTAACATATTAAAAATGTAAGGTAAAATATGTGAATTATTATTGGAACAAATACCTGGAGTTTGTCGATTAACATAACAATGTGTTAATCATATGTCAGGAATGTTAGTTGAAGATACACCTTAGAATGCTGCTGATGTTTAAGAGTTATTGGGGGAGTATTTTAGAAACGGAGGAAAAATGACCACATAAGAAATTAATAAAATTTGTTAAAAAATATTTGATGCATTAGGAAAGGAACAATTAATAAGAAAAGAAAAGAAACATACATTAGCAGCAGAAAGATTGCCAGAAGAAGTAGTTCTTTCTGAATTAGATTTTTATTTGGAAAAAGAGTCTGTAAGATTTGGAATATGATGATTTTAGGAAACAATAAAGTTTGAAGATTTATTTAAAGAATAAGTAGCAACAAATACAAATGAGTAAATATAGAAGAAAGATCGTAAAGAGAAACTTAGATAGAAGGAGGATATAAAAGCAAAAGAAGCATACGAGAAGCATATAAAAACAATAAAAGAATAGAAAACACACATTCCTCCTGCAAGAGTAAGACATAGTAAAGCAGATTAAGATGGAAAGAAATTAGATATAGTGATAGATAAGTTATCAATAATAGTTGGAGGAAGAGCATTATTGGAAGACACATCATTATAATTGATATATGGTTAAAAGTATGGTTTAGTAGGTAGAAATGGTATTGGTAAAACATGGTAATTTAAATATCATTAATAAATAGTTTAATGAATGCATTAGCTAGATATGAATATGAAAATGCAGATAAATTCAGACATATATAAGTGTTGTTGGTAGAATAAGAAATTTCAGAATCAGATAAGACTCCAGTTTAATTAGTATTGGAAACAGATATGGAAAGATTAGAATTATTGGAACAAAAAGAAAAGTTAGAAAATGCAGAAGATGCAAATGCGGGAGAAAAATTATAAGCAATTTATGAACGATTAGAATTAATCGAAGCACATTTAGCAGAATAAAAAGCAATTAAAATATTGTAAGGTTTAGGATTTACAAATGATTTAATGAATAGAAAAACTAAACATTTATCAGGAGGTTGGAGAATGAGAGTTTCATTGGCAAGAGCTTTATTTGTATAACCTGATGTATTATTATTGGATGAACCAACCAATCATCTTGATTTAGATGCTGTTATGTGGTTAGAAGATTATGTTATTAATTGTAAACATACTGTTATTGTTGTATCACATGCAAGAGAATTTTTAAATGTTGTTTGTAATTAAGTTATACATTTCTATGATTAAAAATTAACATCTTATACAGGAAACTATGATTAATTTGAAAAAGGAAGAGCTGAAAAAAATACTAATTAAAAGAAATAGTTTGATGCTTAATAAAAGAAATTGTCACATATGCAATCTTTTATTGATAAATTTAGATATAATGCCAAAAGAGCATCTTTAGTACAATCACGTATTAAAGCTATTTAAAAAATGGATTTAATTGATGAAGTCTTAGAAGATCCAAGTTGCGTATTCATATTCCCAAATCCTGAAAAATTAAGACCCCCTATGTTGAGAATTGAAGAAGGATATTTCGAATATCAATTAGGAAAACCAATTCTTAAAGGACTTAATTTTGCAGTTGAAATGGAATCTCGTGTAGCTATTGTTGGAGCCAATGGTGTTGGTAAATCAACATTGTTAAATTTGCTAACTGAATAAAGAAGATTAACAGAAGGAAATTACTTCAGAAATCCTAGATTAAGAATCAGCATGTTTACATAACATCACATTGAACAATTAGATCTTATGAAGAGTCCTTTAGAATAATTAATGTTTACATTCCCTGGAGCTTCAGGAGAGACATATAGATCTCATTTATCATCTTTTGGTTTAAATGGGAACTTATAATTAAGACCTCAATATCTATTATCAGGAGGATAAAAGAGTAGAATCTCTTTTGCAATGGCAGTTTGGAATAATCCATAAATTTTAATAATGGATGAACCTACAAACCATCTTGATATCGATGCAGTTAATGCATTAATTATTGCTTTAAACAATTTCACTGTATAAATTTAAATAATATAATCAAGGGTGGTTTAGTAATAGTTTCACATGATTAATATTTTGTTTCAACTGTATGTGATCAGATTTGGTACATAAAAGAAGAGAGACTTAAGAAATTTAATGGAGATTTCGATGATTATAAAAGAGCTTTGTCAGAAGGGAAATTAGCTTGAATATCTTATTATCAATATAATATATTTGTGTACAATAAATAAATTAATTAAAAATGCAAACAATGTTCAAGAACGCTTCAGCAAAATATAGAGTAGTATTTTTAAGACATGGAGAATCTTAATGGAATAAAGAGAATAGATTTACAGGATGGCATGATGTCACTCTATCATAAAAAGGAGTTGAAGAAGCTAAAGCAGCTGGATAATTGTTAAAGAAGGAAGGATATATATTCCATTAAGTCTACACATCAGTATTGACTAGAGCTATATAAACTTATAATTATGCAGCTGAGGAAATGGAATGTCACTATTTACCAGTCATTAAAAGTTGGAGACTTAATGAAAGACATTATGGAGCCCTTTAAGGTTTAAATAAGAGTGAAACAGCTTAAAAACATGGTGAAGATCAAGTCAAAATTTGGAGAAGATCATATGACATTCCACCTCCTCCTTTAGATCCAACTGATCCTAGAAATCCAGCCAATGATAGAAGATACGCAGATGTTCCTAAAGATGCTTTACCACTCACTGAATGTCTTAAAGATACTGTTGTTAGAGTTATTCCTTTCTGGCATGATCATATAGCTAAAGATATTCTGGCTGGAAAAAATGTTTTAGTTGTTGCTCATGGTAATTCATTGAGAAGTATTGTTAAGTATTTAGATAATGTTTCTGAAAAAGGTATGACAATCTTTAATAAATTTTAGATATTCTTGAACTAAATATTCCAACTAGTGTCCCATTAGTTTATGAATTTGATCATAATTTAAAGTCTTTAGGTTCGTATTATTTAGGAGATTAAGAAGAAATAAGAAAAAAAATGGAAGCTGTTGCTAATTAAGGAGCTAAGAAATGATAAAATAAATTAGTATCAATAAACAAAAATTTCTAATTATCATCAATCATCATTTGAAAAATTAAAACTTTTTGAATTAATTTTTGGTAATTTTTTCTTTCCTGATCCTGGTCGAAAACTTTAGCTATTTTCAATTAATTATTGTCTTAAATCTGTATCACAGAATAAATTTGCCACTTATTTCACCTTTGCTGATAATTATTACATTTCAATTTAAGGTCGAATATCCATTGCATGTTCTATAATTAATTTAAATTTTTACATTTCCCTTGAATATAAAGAGGTCTCATGGTTGTATTAAAATATAATTTAGAATCTCCAAAATAATCTTCATTCCCCTATTATGGAGGTTGAATATTAATCTTTAATTAATTTTAAGGGTTGGAAATCTATTGTTAATAAGGCTATTCACCTTTTTACAATTCAGGCTTTTATAATTATTCTTATTTTTATTATAACAAATATTGTTAAAAGACATATTAAGGATGATCGATATCTGATGGAACTTATTCATTCGAATTGTTTCTAGTTAAATCTGATTTCAATTTTTACTTATTCAATTCCATTTTTTGTTCATATCTATATGATTTACATATATGACTGAATAGTAACTAAACATGTCGAAATAAAATTTCAATTTATCCGATTTAATCTTTTAAACAGAATTATTTTTAAATTTTTTGACTTACCAATAATGGTTTAAATTTTTCTTATGGTTTTTCAAATTATTTTGGTTCTTACATTGTTTAAGGATTTAAAGTAATAGTACCCATTTTCTCAAAGATTCCATTAATTGCAAAGCTAATATTTTTCATTTCACTATCCATTGTAACAATTTAATTTAATGCTCTCTAATTTTATTGACTATAATCCTATTGCATTTACTCTAATTTTAATTTAATTTCATTCTCATTTTTAAATATCAAATCCTATTTTCTTTCAAGTTCCCTTATTTTATGTTAATCCTAAATCATAATCTACATTAATTAGTCATTATTTTCAAGTTTTCCAACAGAAGCATCTTCAAATTGCTTAATCATTTGTTCTTTTAGATCTTTAATATTTGTTTTACATAATTCTGATTATTCTATTATACTAATTAGTATTATGAATCATTACTTATGAACTTATTATTAAACTACTTCTTTAAATAAAGAATTTTGATGCTACAAAACCTATAGTTTTTTTGATTAAGATTCTTGAAAATCCATCTAAAAATCCTTTTGTATTTTCAATTTATTTTGTAATTCTTGATATTTGGATTCAAATTTTCTAATTAGATTTTGTAAGTTAGATATCTAATGAAATTAATTTGTGATTCTATCATCAACCAACTTTTAAAATTCATTTATTTTATTTTAAACAGTCTCTTCTGTTAATTTCAATACTTTATCAACTATAAATTACCCTATATTTTGATTTGTTAATAAGTTCTTTTGAATAATGCTTGCAATGTAACGATCATTAGATTTAGATTCCCATTTTTTATCTATTTCTTTAATTATATCATCATATTGATTAAATCTTTATTCTAATTCTTTAATTCTATTTTATTCTGAAATTTCTTTTTATTTTTAAATGCTTTCGAATTCTCTTATTTTATCATTAACTTATTTTTCATATTTTTTATAGAGAATACCCACCTATTCATCTAAATGCCACTTCAATTCACTAACACTCTATTTTAAATGAATTCATACTTAAGTATTATGATCACAGATTTATCTACTACTTTAATTATCTAATTGTTATTTTATCAATTCATCCCTAATCGTTTTCATAAATAAATTAGTATTAGTAGCTAATAAATGAAACTCTTAATTAAGAGTACTCATTCTTAACAACAAATCTGCATTGATAGTTTGAGTCATTTTTGTTATTATTTTTTAAGATTATTTTTATTATCATTAAGTGATGGAAATATAATAAATTAATACGGATGATTTATTCTACTATATGTTTTTTTCTATTATATTAAACAAAAATTATAATATTCTTGAGAATGGTAAATTTGAAAATTTTAATTTAAATTATATTTAATAAAATAAATGATAAAAGAAAAAGTGATTCTAAGAAGTGAAGTTTATCATGTTTATTCATCTGAATAATAGGAAAGAATGAAAGTGTATTTTGAATTATCAGAGAGTATATAAAAAAATAATTATAAAACTGTAGAATATAAAAAGTGTCTAGAACCATGCGAGAAGTTAGTAGATGGTGAAACATGTAAAAAGAATTGTGAGAAAGTATTTGATGATTATACTAAATTATTATAACACCGTTATGAAGGTGATAAGAAAGATTTAATAGATGCAAAGGTATAAAAGAATATTTATAAAAAATAAATAAGGTTTCTGGATTACCTTCTTTTGATAGTTTTAAAAGAAAAGATAGAGGATTTTTTTATAAAGTGTTTGGATTTAATTTCAGTGAATTTTGGGAACCAGATCAAAGATAAATAAAATAAATCTGAATATTGAAAAGAAAAAAATTGTTTATATAAAAAACCTTTAATATCAAGAATCGATTTCAAACCATGCATGTTACATTAAGTCTTGACAAGATGGTCTTTTATTAGGATCCATATCAAGCATTAAAGTTATAATATTTTATAACTCTTTTGATCTCTTTTTCCAATCAAACTTTCTAAAGGGTATTGGACCTTATGAATACTTGTATCTAGATAAATAATAATAAATTGAACGACCCTTGAATTTAAGTAGGCTTATAACCACAACTCATAGTATATAATATTATTCCAAGAGACCATATATCAATTTTAGGAGTCACTATAGCATTATTAGTTATTTCTGGTGCTATGTAACTAGCTGTTCCACATTTAACTGGCATCAAACCTTGTCCTGTATTTATATCATATGTATGCACCAATCCTAAATCTCCTAATTTTACCTAATTAAATAAAATGAATACATTTCTAAAAACTTAATCCTCCAATTTCTCACAGAACAGATTCTCTAATTTAATGTCACAATGAATATATCCTAGCCAAGAATCGGTAGAATACCTTGCTTATGCAGGTAGTCTAATCCCTCTAATACATCAGACATGTAAGACTTCATTTTTGCTTCTGTTGATATTATCTTTAGTTCCTTTACATTATTATTTCAATTTTATTACTGTTTCTATCTTATCTCTAAAATAATTAGCATTATTCATATATTCCAATATTAATGTATATTCTTCATCATTTTAAAAGCAATCAAATAATTCCACTAAGTGATCATTCTTTATTTCAGAATGTACTTTACATTCCATCTAAGCTTATTTCCTTTATATATCATTGAATAATTGTTCTTTCACTATGTGCTTCACTACTACTGTCTATTTATTATCTTTTCTAATACTTGTTGCAATTCATTATCATAACCTAATTCAATTTAAGTTGGAGACATTTCTTCATTGTATATTTCCTCTAAATCTTTATATCTCAATCTAAATTAATCCTTTGAAAATATTTTAGGTTAGTATTCTTTTATCATACCTAACTTTCTTAAATATTATATATTAATTACTAAATATTACTTATTAATCAAAATAATACTCACTATTGATTGTTTTTATTTCATAATTTTAACAATATCAAAATCCTATCTATTCTGGTCTTATCAAATTTTTAATTTGATGCTCTTATTTGTAATTAATCTTTTTTTCATTATTGATATGATCATTATATTATTTGAAAAATATCATTTTATTATAAATATATTATTATTAGTTAAGATTATTCTATTCGTTTATTTTTCTCTTCTAAAGATCGATCTATTCTACAGCAAAACTTTCATAAATCATTGATTTATGTTAACGAAACTAACTTTGAAATAATAAATTAAAGTTTGTAAATTGAGTAATTTATTTATAATTTTTATGAGCAATTTCATTAAGGATAATCAAAAGGATAATTAATACAGTCAAAGAAAATTTAAACCCTCTTATATAGAATTTTAAGATTAATTCAGTTGAAAAAGATATGAAAATATATAAACCAGTCAAAAAGATTTTAAAGTAATTTAAGTTAGTATATCCTCATTAATTTTATTGTCTGAAACCACTATAAATCACTTTCTATTTCTTATTAAATGTGACCTTTTTGACAGATTTTTGTGATTCTCCATCATTTTAACAATTCTTTTGAGCAATTACGTTTTTAAGTATCGGTTTAAATTTAACTATATTATGTTCATATAATTATACATTCAAGCAATGCACTATTTGAATCATCTCGTGAATCATTTTATTAATCTTTTTAGTCATTTTAGGAACATAATTGACTTTTTTCAAATTATTCAAGTTATTCAATCTTGTTTTCATTTATTTCCAATTTAGATGTACTATAATCTTATGTTGTCTGTTTAGGAATTGAATATTATCTTTCTCTTTGAATTTCCATAATTTCTTCATGAAAACTCAATTAAATTATAGGTTCTAGCTTATGAATTTAAGGGGGCTTTTATATATCAATTTTAGGTTTCTTTTACACAGTAATTTCATCATGAGATTTGTGTTGAGCATTTGGACAAATCTAGGCACCCATCAATAATGCTTAATCTAAAAGATGATAATAATTATTAGATTGCATAAAAATAGAAAGTGAAAGATTATCAACAGTTAGAAGCAAAAAAACCTATGAAACGTAAATTACTAAGAAAATATATTTTATATAAATTCTTTAAAATTCTCTATTAGGTAAGGCATTTTATTATTTTTAATCTAATTCAATATTAGAAAATAAAAATTTAAAATAATGAAGAAATTAATAAGATATTAATAATTATTAACTTCATCACATACAATAATTATCTAATATTACATAAAAATAAATCAATAATATGAATAATTTATATTTAACAAAATGATGACATAAATTAATTATTTTTTCAATTTGACAATTTCAATTTGCAGGCTAAATAGCTAATAAATATACCACCTAACCAAATGTGATGACTTATATACAAAAATTCTAAATAAATAATATAAACATTTACTTTTAATTGTATCTGAAAAGTTGCGCTAGACTTCACAGATATTGAAAGCAATAACAAAAACTAAATATATAAGAACACATGACAATGCCCAACCCCATACAGCAAAATTATTAATACATAAGATAGATACTGAGAGTAGAGGAAAATAAGTTGAAATCATTTCATTTAATCCATTAAATAATTTTGCTGTTCTTGTCTAAATTTGAATAATAAAAATAAAGATATACATTTTATGTAAGATTTGGAGAAATGGTTGATAATTAAGGTACTTACTACATTGATTATGCCTATTACATTTATTTTCCTTCATATACTATATCCATCTATTGATTTTGTTAGACATTTCCAACAATTTGTATTTCTAAATATAATAAGTGATTATATCATACCAGGACCTTAAAATCCATCATTATCATGTTTTTACGGTTCATTGTGTTTTTAATCATTCAAATTTTATTGACTATATGATTTTGATCTATTTTATCCTTAATCAACATGAATGCTAGTTTTTATGTAAAATTTCAGTAGAACAGCACATATGAATAGTAAAAAGGGAAAGAAAAACCAGAAAAACTCTATAACTTTTGAGTAGTTAATTTGCTCAGACATTAGTAATTTGAAATTAATATTTGTTTTTTTATGGATTGCCAAATAAATCTAGCTGATTATTGTAGTTTATTAACTAAAGTTTTCATAAATAAATTGATGAATATTTAAAGTATTTTTAGAAACCTATTATAGTAAGTAAGTATGAAAATTAGAAATAGAGAAAACCTAAAATTTATGATTAAAGTGTAGATTTTCAAAAATTTATTGAATAAGAATATGATTTATAAATCAAGAGTTCATTTTTATTTCATAATCAAGAGATGGTTTTTATACTTGTTTGAAAAGTTTTCTAATTACTAATAATTATTATAGAGGTAGTTAGTACTATCATCAGAAAGACTAGCTTCTGAATTAATCTCCATGATAACAGCACTTTAAGAAATTTACATAGGATTTTATAAAATATTAGTAACAGATGATTGTTTTTTATCTAAACATTCTAAAGTGGAAGGGATTTATAAAGATTAACTAATTTAGTAATGAATTAATAAATACCATTTAAGTGAGAGAGGTTACATCTTCTCACTTTATTGCATAATCTTAGTTTAAGCAATTATTTCTTCCTCTTTGCACCAATCAAATAAATTATCATAATCATATCCATGTCTTTAACCTAATTTCCTAAACAAATTTATTAAATAATCATAATCAGGTTCGACTGAGAAACCTAGACTTTTAATATGACTTATTTAATAATTTAAATAATATTACTCTAAAGCTTTTTAGAATTCGATAGGTAAATCCTAACAAATTTCAGTAGAACTTAATTTAGTCTTTTTTTCACCAATTAATTTTTATCTCTCTTTATTATTTTAAGAAATCTAATTTTGCCATGGCAGAACTCTTTAATCTATATTAACAATTACTTTATACCCTTTTAGAAATAAAACTAGAATGTATATTAAAGTTTCAAGATCATCTTTTCTACTTAATTCATGACCTTTATGAGCAGCAATAGGAGCATATCTAGTAGTTCCTACAAAAGGTCTTCCATCTCTAAATGGTCTATTTATTTATCTTTATGATATTTTTACATATGCTTTAAATTACTATCTCTATATATCTTGCTAATACCAAAATCTACTATGTAAATTTATCTTTAGTGATACATCAAGTTTTCTGGTTTTAAATCTCTATGTAAAATTGATTTTGAATGAATATTCCTTAAAATTTATATTAATTAATCTGCAATCATTAACACAGTTTTTAGACTGAATTTTCGATGTTCCTTTAAATAATATCCAAGATCTTTTGATAACAATTGCATAACTACAATGTTTTGTCCATTATGAGATCCATTCCAATATACTTAAGGAATTCCTGTAATTTATTGCAATCTAGATAAGGCCAACACTTCCCTTTCTAAAGTTTAAGGTTTATCCTTTTTCTCTATTTTTATAGCTACAGTAGTTTTATTCGGAATGTTCTCACCTTCATACACTATTCCATAACTACCCGCTGATAATTTCTTTATTAGTTGATATTGATTGTTAATGTAATTCATATTATTTTCAAAATAATTTAATATTTCAAAGTTACCTATATTAAATATATATATTATTTCATTATAATTAAATTAGAACATAGATAAGGTTTGAATTGAATTAAATAATATATTTGATTGTCATCGAAAGTATTACTTCGGTTTGAACGTTACAAATCAATAAGAGTGATACCTAAAATAAGAATCATTACTTATTAACCAATTATCTATAGACAAATACTTTAATTTAACGCTCTTAATATCAATACACTCTCAATGATTCCAAATCAAATATGCTAAATAAAATTTAAACTATAATTAATACATATAGCACATTATATTTCAAATATATCTTCTAAAATTAATTTATTAAATATTTTTTTTTAAATTTCATCATATTTATGTTGGGAATAGTGTCATATAAGATGGTTTATATACTTTATAGATTAATCGATAATAAATATATATTTATAAGTTCAATTAATGACAGCAGAAGCCTCTTTAGAGTGGAAATACTTGCCAGTCACTGGGATTTTAGTTGATCAAAAATCAAATAAAGTAATATGGGAACTGAAATCTGAAGATTCTAAATGGCCAAAAGATTTATTTACAGTCTCCATTTCTTAATAGAAAGATTTCATGTCTGATCCTGAGCTTGGATGGAATTGGCATAAATCATGGAACTTACCAGAGATTAATTACACAATAAATGTACTGATTAATCATCTATTAAGTTTAAAAACAATGATACTACCATTAAAGACTTCAAAGATGGCATTCTAGAAGTGTAGATGTTTGTAATCAAAAAGGGATTGATTGCAAACTAATACATAAGTCTAGGATTAAGAGGAAATACAAAGTTAGCATTATTTGAACCTTCTATAACATTTAGTGGGTTGAAATTTGGAACTACATCCTACAATAACAAAGTAATAAAGAAAAATTAATTTTAAGTACTCTAAGTTCAACTTCATATTTGTATTATCTTATTCCAGAAAAGAAGAAGTCTTGATTTTAGATTCATAAATATCATCTGATGTTTTTGTTGATTCAAGAAATAGAACTGGTCACAATAATAGAGACATTTCTTAAGAAATGTTTTTAGATCTATTTCCACCATCAATAATTGATTAAATATATTATAAAAGAGAAAATGACAAATAAAACTAAAAATTTAATTAGATTGATAAATCACTTCAAGGTTTCATTAATTATTATACATCTGCTAACATAAGAAATAAGATTAGACATCCTCTATTTATGGTGATGAAGTTTCCTAAATGTGTCCGCTTATTCTTTAACTCTAATTTTATAAAAAAATCAGAGAGTGTATTAATGTAAGTGTTGTCCCACTTAAATTAAGTGAAATAACAAATGAGCCAGTCAAAAGAGATGAAACTTTTAGTAAAAGTTGAAAATTCTAATTAAAATACATTAAAGAAAGTAAATTATTATATTAATTATAGGCTTTAGATATAATTAAATAATTGGAAAATAATTACTATGAAATTTGCACTCAAAGAGCTAGCATCCCTGAAGATGCTGTTGAAATAACAGATATCTACTATTTAACAAGAGAATACAAAAGGAAATACTAACATTTCATAGATCATTCTGAAGGAAAATAATAAAATGAAAAGGCAAATACTTCCAAGAGTCAAAAGAGTATAATGAAATAAGCTTAGAAAAATGCAGACTCAATTGCATTTCAAGATGAATGCCTTAATAACCCTTTAATTCAAATTAATACTGATAGCATATAACCAATTCAAAAGCAGATCTGTTAAATATCTTAAAAAAATAAAAGAAATCTAGATAAGCAATCTAAAAACATCTAGGTTAATAAAGAAGAATAAGTAAAGGAAGAGAAAGACTAAGAAAATAATCTATAAGGTCAATAAGAAAAAAAGGTAATTTAAAAAGATAAGTAAATTTAATAATTATTCTTTAGAAATAAGAGCTGTTAGCTTAGTGTAGATCCCAATCTTTTGAATAATTAATTCTAACATCCTGAAGTAATATAATTTTTATGTAGATCCTCAATCAACTTTCTAATCCTTTATACTGTAATATGTACAACTACGCTTTCAACTAATTCTTTTAGTGCTATCATAACAACTAACAATATGGAAACTTTAATTTAGCTTATCCTTATTATTATCATCAATATCATCCAAAAGAATGAATTATCATATAATAAAAATATTATTTACTCAAAAATATTATTTATAAATTTCCAATTTTCTTTATTATCTCAAAATAGATTTATCATAATTAATTGTATGATTTCTTAAGAGTGATTTAAGTTTTCAACAGGATCTATTTTTTAAAAGTAATTTTATGTTTCCTTTTAGTTCAAGATATTTGGACATTTGCATTTTATGTATTATTTTTCATTTTCAAAATTCCAATTCTTATTGATTTTTGATTATCTTCCATTTACTTATGTTTCTCTACCATAATGATTTATCCCCTCTATCTTTTTATAATGATTTACTCTCTTATAAATTATCAATTAAATTTTCTTTTGTAATTAATTCATAGGCTCTATCCTATTTTTTTGAAAACTTTAAATAAAATTCATTGGTCTCTTAGATATAAACCTAAATTATAAATAGATCTTATAATTTTTAAACATTAAGTTTTACTTTTTATTTTTTTTCAATACTTCTAAATTAGATCGAAATTATTTTCCTTAAAGAAATGATATTACCCATTACTGTTCACCATTTCTTTAAGCAACAGTTATATTAAACTTAAAAGTTTTCTATTTTTATTTTTTGATCTTTCAACTTGAATTTAATTATAAATTCATTAGGAAATATATCTCCTACATCTTTATGCTGAGTATATCACTGTTTTTTACCTAATTTATTTTTATTCAAAAGATTTTATGATTTTATCATCTTTATCAAATGCTGCTCTATCTACTTAACTTAAATTTGATAGAAGTACTTTAAATTGATAATTTTTTATTAGATTTATAGCTATTGAATTCCATTTTCAACCTAGCCAAGATCCATATCAATTTCAATCATTTCACTATCCTTTTATTCTATATTTTGCTATTTTTATGATAACTTAGACTTATATTCTTTGTAACTTACGAGCTTTATTTTTATATTTATTGTTGAATCTTAGGTTGGTTAAGAAATATTTAATTTTTTATACATGATTTCAAGCTTTCTTACTATATTGAAATGGAACTATCTTTCAATTTCAATATAATTATTGTTTATCCATCTCTTATTAAGTCATTTAAATGTTTGCGTTTTTAATTAAAGTAATAGACTTTCTTAGCATGTAATGTTAAACTAAAGGCATTAAATTAAATATTTTAATATCAAGGTTTTTATAATTATATTATGTTTTGATAAAATTTTCATGAATTCAATAAATAAATTTAACAATTCATTTAAAAAATAATCATAAAAAATCTAATAAATTAGATCATCCATTTGTGAAAATATTTATAACTTCTTGAAAATCTTATAATTCCATGAAGTAAATCTTTTAACTTTAATTAAAGTACGATGCTCTAAAATGTTTTATATGCATTATTTCCAAATAATTTTATCCCTTCAAAATTAAGTTGACTGATATGAACAGTGTTTCTATATTAACCAAAATAAATGTAGTTTTAGAATAATTACATTGTCTTTGAGTTTTCCCTTTAATAAAAATGGTTTAAGTAACGATATATATGATAATTATTGGAAGTGTACGATTATCGATTAAGCCTAAAATATCTAGATAAATAAAGTATTTTAATAATAATGTATGATAGTGAGAGATACTTAAAAATTAAATTTGACCTTAAAAAATTAAAATTAATGGTGTCTATATTAAATTTAAATCTTGAGTATTTTTGAATACATATATGAAATGAAGGTGAAAATGCATGTGATATATAATGAATTTTGTGAAAAGAATGCAAATCTATTGATATTTTTTGAGTATGATATGTGAATAATTTAATGGGGTTGATATTATATTAGAATGTATGATATAATTACTATTGACAATATAAATAGAAGGTAAATAAATTTATTTGAAATATTATTTTAAATAACGGAAGATATGAGTTCTCATTTAAGACATAATGAAGGAGCAGGTATTAATAATAATAATAAAATAGCTGCTGCTCTTCCTATACAAAATATACCCACCCCATAAACTGTAGATTATGATTGGGTTTTGGTCTCTGGATTTATAGTAATATTAACATAAGTTGGATTTGCCTTTATAGGAGCAGGATCAGTGAGATATAAGAATTCATAATCAGTAGTAATCAAAGTCTTCTTAGGATTATTTTTAACAGTGTTAATCTGGTGGTTGGTAATAAATAAAATAAATAAAATTTAGTTTGGATATGGTTTTTCATTTGGTGATGATTTCTAAACTAAATTTATGGGAGGAACAAAATTAGGTGGAGCTAAATGGGAAGTAACAGCTTATGGTAATGATTATACAAACTTTGGTAAAATATATAATTTATTTGAATTTTAGTTTTCAGAGCATCAGGAGCAGCAGTAGGAACAGCTATATTAGCAGGAGCAGCAGCTGAAAGAATGACATTTTTAGGTTGGTCAATCTTTACTATCCTATACTCTGGTTTTATTTATGCAGGATTAACACATTGGACATTAGCAGCAGGATGGTAATTTGAATTTTAAAATAATTTAGGTTGAGTACTCTTGGATATAAAGATTTTTCAGGTGCAGGTGTTGTTTTTTATGCTGCAGGAGTAGCAGGATTAATAATGACTGTGTTATTGAAACCTAGAAAAGCTAGATTTGATAATGGAACTACACTTGATTTTAACAGACATTCTCCTTTATACATAGGATTTGGATCATTATTGGTATTTGCTGGCTGGCTATTTTTCAATGGAGGAATAGTAAGTTAAGGAGCTAAATCACAATATACTTAAGGTTTGGTAGCTGTTAACACATTGATTGCTGGAGCAACAGGTGGATTCTTTAGTTATGTAATTAGACATATCTAATATGGAACTTCAAATTTAGCTGCTTTATCTAGAGGAGTTGTTTGTGGTTTAGTAGCTGTCAGTGCAGCTGCTGATGATATGAAACCATGGACAGCATTCCTTTATGGTGCTATTGCTGCTTTAATTTATAGTTTCTTAGCTAAAGTTATGCCTGCTGCACATATTGATGATCCAGTTGAAGTTGTACCAGTTTATTTTGTAATTATATATTATTATATTTTAAATTAGGGTTCAGGATTTGTTGGTATTTTTTTATCAGCATTATTTGATACTAAAGCTGGAGCATTTTATGGATTTGGTGCTAAATTATTAGGCAAACAATTGTTAGGATTATTGATCATCTTTGCTTGGGTTACCTTCTTTACATTAATTATACTCTTAGCCTTAAAAGGTTTTGGTATCTTAAGAATTGATGCTGAAACTGAAAATGCTGGTATTGATAAAGCCTAATGTAAATTATCATATTTATTTTAGGCTTGGGTGAAGCCATCGTATTCGCTAATCAAGTCGATGAAGTTCCACTTGTTTAATAAACTGAATTAGGAAATCTTAGATCAAGCTAATTAGGATCAGGATTAAGATCTGGATTCAAATGAATCAATTGCAAAAATTATAATTTAGAACATTTATTATTAATAAATTTTATCCTTTTCTTTTTATTACGTATTCAAATCCTCTTAACAATTGCCACATTAAATCAAACGCATAATCTAACATCAAACATAAAACCACCAATATATGAATACAATGAATAATATATTTAATCTTACAAATCTTTATAATCAGCTTACTATTTTATTTAACTAAACTTGAAAAACTTCAATTCTTTTAAGATCAAATTAATTAATATAGTTTAATAGTTGATATTGATATTAAATATACCTGGTAAGCATCAATTGTAAATCAAGCTGAAATCAAATAAAAGCTCATATCAAGTATGGATAGGAGAACATTCATATGCCTTAATATTTAAGTTCTTTTTAATTCCAATTCAAGAAAATATTATTACAAGATATTTTGTTATATAAATTTATTTAAATTTAGAAATTATAGTTAAAAGCAAATATAATCTAAAAGTATTTTGAATAAAAAAAATAGTAAAGTTTTTCATTACTTAAATATCTTTTAATTAAAATACTTAACAATTAATTAACATTATAATATTTCTCTTAGAACATTTTTATTCCAAAAAGTCATGTAGATAATGAAGTTATTTAATAAGGAGATGATTTAAATTTTGCTCAACAAAATTTACAGATATTTTAAGTTACATATTTAAATAATCAATAATTAATTGGTTTTTTTAACTCACTCAGCCAAAAATAGAAAATAAACTCTTCCTACTCTTAACAGGACTTTTCTCATCTATATTTGAAGTTTATCTACTAGTCACACTTTATTAATGTTATTTATCTAATTTCTAATAATTTTATTGAATAATGCAGAATTATGCATTTAATTAAGTTAACTACAATTTTGATCTGAGAGCTTCTGATTCTGCTCGTTTAAGTTCATCTCTTAAGAAATTAATTTCTTCTGCTAAACTCAATTTAGTAGTTAAATAATGTGTTTCCATTGTATTTAAACACTATTTCAATTTTTCTATTTCTAATTTATAATCTTTATCTTATTTAAAATCTAATTTAGTTTTTCTGAGATTATGTATTTCTAATAGCTGAGATTTTAATTCTTTCTACAAAATCTCAATTGTTTATTCTAGATTTGAAATTTCTAAATTTTAAATTCTGAAAATATAAAAAATATTTACTTAATAGTATGTTTGGCATCAAGCAAAGCATCTTTAATATTTTCATACTTACAATTAGCTCCTATTCTTCTTCTAGAACTATTTTTAGTTTAGAAAGAACAATAAGAATCTGATAAATGAGATGTATGTGTTTAAGAAATAGAATGAGTAGGTGAATCAATATGAGTATTTTCAGATTGTTAACTTATCTGACTATCCTTAAGTAGATCACTTAGTAAAAGGTTTTAGTTTGGTACTATTTCATGATCACATGATTCAAACTTTTATGGATTCGATTAAATAGCAATTTTTAGTTATTATTCATAATGTATAGCCAGTTTTTACAATTGTTCATTTTATTCTTAAATTAATTAGTCTTGTTCATTAATTTATTATTATAAGGTTTCAGTTAATTCTTTGTATTCTTAAATTGCTTATGTATGCTTTCTATTCTGATTTTCCAAATAAACTTATTTTCGAATTAGTTCTTCTTTCTGTTTTGTCATATTTTATTTTTCTCTTTGTAGTTGTGAAAATTATTTATATGCATCTTCACATTTTTTATCACTTTTTATAAGTTACTATAATGAAAATCTTAATCGTTCACTAATTTCTTAATACTTTTTATCATTGTACGATTGTTCTAAGTTTTTTTCTTCTTTTAAGGAATTCAGTTTTTTTTCTTGCTCATTTAATAGTTTTTCATAATACTTGTTTTTTTCTTCTAAAATGCTAATCTGATGCAACAAATCTTATTCTACTAATTTCTTTTAATTCATTTCAAATTCTAGAGATTCGAATATACGATTTGTAATTGTTCTCTCAAGATTTGATAATTGTTCTTCATGAAGACATTATTAATGTTCTAATTTTTATTAGTATTCATAAATTTTGTTTTCTAATTCTTAAAAATCAAAAATTTTATTTTAAGCATTGTTCTCAGTTGATGAACTATTTAATTTTTCATTTTATTTCAATAACTCAATTTCTTTGGCTTATTCAGATATTATAAATTCTTTCTCAACAATTATAGAAATTGCAGTTTCTTCCATTTTTATTAATTATTGTTTCAAATCGGTAATCTTATCAGATTCCAATTTTGCTTAAAGTTATTAAATTTCTTTTAGTAATTTCATCTAAAAGTAGTTTATGATAATAATTACCTCATTTTCTTAATAAATGAGTATTTATTCTTCAGCCCTTGCTAATTACTCTTACATCTATAAGGCAAATTACTATAATTTAGTTTCATGACTTGATTGAATTTGCTTGTTCAATTCTAAATCTAATTCTTCATTTCTTTTCTTTAATTAGCCAAAGGAATTGATTAACTTTGATAGTCTTAAGAGTTTACTTCTAAATGTTGTTATTTGGACTGAAATTCTTGTAATCGTATTTATTTTTTTAAACTCTCAATTTCAATTTATTACGTTTGAACAGTGTCAATAAACTAAATATTTAAGGCTTTTATTACAAATTTTTCATCATCCTCTTAATTCATTTATAAATAATACTTGTTATTTTAAATATTTATATAATTTAAGTTATGAAAATAAATTATGATAACTTTAGAGTGAGTAAGAGTAGAATATGTTTAAATTTAAATTTGAATATTTATATTTTGTAAAGAAAGATGACAGATAATGTTAAAATTTAGCTGTAATTTTTATTCCATCTATTTGATATAAAAAAATCTACACAAATTGGTATTTCTTGATTTTGATTAATTGTACCTTTCTTAATATTTATTATTTTATAAATTAATATATATGAAATTAAGTTAGTGAATTAGATTATTTAAAAAATATGAAAATATAAAAATAATCTATTATTTAGCAACAAATAAATATTTAAAATAAATAATAAAAAAGCATATCAAAAAATAAGAAGTGAAATAATGGAACAAAATGAAGAAGCACAAATAATTGCAGCAAGATCTTTAAAGGGTTTCAAAAAGCTAAAAGAAATCATTTAATTCGGGTTGCATTGCATTTTATTTTATTAATAGAAACTTACATAGGCTTAGAGGCTTGTATTTCAGAATTTTATGTTACTTATTGATTATAAGAATTTTAGTCAACCTTATAGAAAATTATTCTTCAATTAAGTGAATCTAAGATGTTTAAAAGGATATAATGTATATCTACTGTGTTAAAGGATGGAATTAAAAGGCCAATATTAGATAGGGCTCGTTTATTATGTTCCCGATTCAGCTCATGATATTAGACAATTAATTTCAAATTTATTGCTTAATATTTTGATTTGCAACTTATCAGGAGAATTAGTGGAATAATTTGTTATAAATTTTATATAGAAATGGTGAAAATGAAATAATGATATTAAATATGAAAGATTAAAGGAAAAAAATTATTACTGGATTGTTTATCTAGACACAATATAAATTTAGCTTTACAGTATTGCAAAAAGACATTTATGATAATTCAGGATTAGATTAATTATGAATTTTAAGGGCAAGCTTGCTCTTTTATATTAGAAATTTGGTCAAAATTAAAACGATGAGATTAGAAAATGTAAGTCTTCTAATACAATTAAGCGAATCTTTACTTAAAATATATTAGTATTTAGAACCATTTGAATATAATTTTATTTAAATATAAAAGGCTTAACCCAGTGTAAATTTAAAAAAGCTAATAGGAAAATCAAAAAAATTAGGAAGAATAGAATTAGATAATTAAACAGAAATGGTAATTAAATCTCTCATGAAATAAGAAATGAAAAAGATATCATTTAAAACAATAATTATGCAAATATATTTATAATAAAACCAATTCAAAAATTAATTTAATAGTAATTTTAAAGACTTCGAGTGTGTCTACTTCTGTGAGGTATATGAAGTTTTAAAATATTATTTTAAATTTAGATCAGCGAATTAATCATTAGGAGAAGTTTTCCTTATTTATAATAGTAGTGGAAATAATCTAAAAAGAGTTTGTAAATATAGTGATGCTTGAAAATAATCTTCTAAACCTAATGGATATACATAGAAATATGATTATGAATAATAATTTAAAATATTGTCAAAAATATCAATTAATTAAATTAATTATGAGTCGATAAGTATATGTTGGGCGTTTGAGTTCGAGGATCCGAAGAGAGCATCTTCAATAAGAGTTTGAGAAATTCGGTAAAATCAAGGATATTGATTTACGAAATACTCATGCTTTTATTGAGTTTGAAAGTGGAGATGATGCCAGAGCAGCCATTTCAAAAATGGACAATAAACGATTGAATGAAGGCAGTGATCGTATCACAGTCAAACCAAGAGGTAGAAAAAAGAGATGGATGAAATTGAAAAGATGATCGACCGTAAGGTGCAAGAGGACCCACATCCAGAGACGTATGTTTCAATTGCGGCCGTAAGGGACATTGGGCAAATGAGTGTAAAGAAGGTATGGTTCATATCCCATTTCACCAGGAGATTTACGTGACACTTGTTATCGTTGTTATAAAAAAGGCCATATACGTAAGGATTGTCCAAAATCAAGAACACCTTCAGAAAGAAGAAAGTAATTTTTTATAATATTTCTAAGTCGTCGAGATAAAGAAAGAAAAAGAAGGCGATCTTCATCTTCTTCATCGAAGTCTTCAGAATCATCTAAATCTAAAAAAAGATATAGATAATAATAGAAATAATAGAAGAAACCTAATAGAAGATCACCTTCTTCTAGTGAAAGCAGATCTAGACCTTCAATATCGTCTTAAAGTTCTAGGTATTTAAAATTTATTAGTATAATTTAAGCAAATAACCATGATTTAATGAGTGTATTGTTATATTCATAAATCAGTATATATATGTATATTTCTTTATTATTATTATATATATGAATTAATCATTACATCATAGAATTGGAAAAGAACATTAAATTGATTTTGCTGAGAAAAGAATTCGTAATTTATTTAACATAGACATTCTACAAAATGTTCAAATTAGAAGATCTTAATTTATTCATTAAATTCATCCAAATCCTAAATCTCTTATTCAAGAAGGTTATACTGTGCATTCTTTACCACTAAGAAACTGCGATATTATGAAAATACACAATTATCCTAAATAGAAATAATACTTTAGTTAATTGACAACCCAAAATGATCTAAGCCCTTAAATTACTTAGGTTAAAATTAAAAGAATTATGACAAGTGCTAAAAAGGATAGAAAACTCAATATTTCTATTGACAATCATTCCAATACTGTAGCCTAAATGCCTGCTTTTTACACAACCCATTAATGTATCATATTATTAAATTGAGCCAACAGTAAAACCTAAAAATCTATGATATCGACAGAAAGTATAGCACTCAGGATTCGATCTCTTAGTAGAGCTAAGGATAATCTTCAGGATTCTTCCGTTTCTTAAAAACGATCAGCTTCTCCTAATAAGAAAAAAAGGTTAAACTAATATAAATTAATCTTGCAGTAACAGATCAATAGCTTTTGGTAAGACTAATACTTTAATTGATAATTCAATGTATTTATTTATTATAAATAAAATTTATTCAATGTCAACAATAATAATTGATGAAGATTATGATTCTGATTTAGAAGTATTTGAACAAAGAAATCATCAAAGTATTAAAATAACAATTAATTTTAGTTTAACAATTAAAAGAACAATAACTTTAATTTAAAGAAAAGTTACTCTAACATATTTAGAATAAAGAATATGATAGTAATTTAATCTCTCCTATACCATACCCTATGGATTTCAGTATTAATTAAAAGAATCAAAATCAAACTAATCTATTATAATTAAACAAAAGTCATGAAATTACAAGTGATCGTTCTTAACCTTCTTCGAAAATTTGTTTTCCATCCAAATCAAATAAGGCAAATTTAAAAGGAAACTATTTATTTAAGTAAAGTTATTTACTAAAAACACCAAAAAAAAAAATGGGAAATGTTGCAAACACAAAATCTTATTGCAATAAAAATTAAACTAATTTAAATAATTAGAAATCTCCTTCTAACATTTCTACTTATGAATAAAAATCAGCTCGAACTCCAGAACAATAAAAACATTATACTGGAATATTGTAACCTTCACCTTATAATTCTTGGCTTTAAAAAGAATATGAAAATAAATCAAAATAATATAATTTGTCTTCATTCATTAATAAATCGACTCGTATTGAAAAAAAATATGAAGATAATCAAATTATCAAAACTGAAGAAAATATTGAAAAAAAAAAATAAGGTGAAAAAAAGATGGAATATAAGATTCCTACTGGAAAACCTAAAAAAGGATTTGAACAATGGTATGATTCATAAAAGAAATGGTATTAGCTAAGAATTACAATTTTAGGTTAGAACAAACTGAGGAGAAAATTTTCAAATAAAAGTTGAAAATGGAGTAGGAATTAGGTGAGTAAGTATAATTCACTTACTCTCCTGAAATTTATGAAGGTTCTAGATTTATTGTGTAAAAGAAATACAATAATGCAAACTTATTAGAAAGACAAAAATAATATTAAGAAGAATTATAATATAAACAATTTCAAAAATAATTGAGAGAAGAAGAGGATAAAAAAATAAATTAAATTAGAATAAGTCCCTTATCAAGAAAAATATTAAGGAGTGCATCTCCTAAATCTAATTGTTCTTTCACAATTTGCAATTCTTCCAATTAAAATTATTCAACTATAATAAAAAAATGAAATCTTTGTACTCCTTGTAAATATAATTATATTTTATTAATTTTATTTCAGATTATAGCTTTTCTCTTTATCAAATGTTTGAGTTGTAATTATCAACCAGCTATCAAGTATCGATAAATATAATAATAATTAGAAATATATAGTAAGTCTACTGCAAGGGTCTGAAATTGATAAACATTAGCATTCAAATAAACTAGAATTCTTGAGCATACCTGAATTAGAAATAAAAGTACGAATAATCAGTATTTCAAAAATTATTAAGCTTACATCTTAACTCGATGATTATTTTTTTCTCAAAAAAATGAGAAATTTTATACAAAAAAAAATATATATATAATATCTATTTATTTAGACTTAAACTTTTTTGGAATAGATTTAAATGATTTAGAATTTAAAATTGGAGATGAAAATGAAGCAAAAATTGAGGATGAGAATTATTGTTAACAAAAAAAAGATGAGATTAAAGTGGATGATTCAATTGCAAAATTTAGATGTAATTAAAATTAATTAATAATTTATAAAATATTAAATAAAATGAAGATTAGTAAATATTTTGTATTGGTTCAACCAAATTTGAAGGCTACTTTAAGTAAAAGAGAGAAATTAAGAGTAAACTTGATAAGAATCCTTTTCAGAAGAAATTCATTTTCGAACAGGAAGATGAAGCAAAAAAATTCTTCTAAAATGTTTAGTCCTGTTAAAATAAAGAGGCTTTTGAATAATTAGAGATATAATACTAAATTTCTTAATAAATGTTGGGTTATAAATTAGAAATTAAGTCTTAAGAAACATATAATTTAAATCAAAGTTTCGAATAATAATTACAAATCGTAATAAGAATTAATATACTTTTATTCATTTTTTATGGAAGGAAAACTCTTATGATTTACCTAGAATGTATTTTAAAGAGACAACAGCACAATAGAATAGTTCACCAGAAGATCGATGTGCTAAATTTTAGACGCTGAAATGGCATTAAAATTAACTAAAAATATGTTAGAGACTATAGCCTAAAAAGATATTTGAATACACATACTATAAACAGATAATAATTAAATAAATACTAGGAAAGCAGATAATTATTAACTAAATACTAGTTAAACAATCAATAGATTAAAAAAAAAGTATTGTATGATTTCTAACTTCCAAGTACTATGCAGAAACTTGATGAATAATACTCTAATTTATTTCCAAGAAATTATACAAGGTTTTTTCGCTAACTCAAAATTGATCCATATGAAACATATGCCGTATAATGCGCTACGATTGTTAAGATTCATCATAATGCTATTAGAGTTAGTTTAATGAATAAAATTACAGGTGAAATTTTAGTGAACTCAGGTCTTACTTTTAGGCATTTCAAACTTTATAATAAACATTATTATCAGTTATCTTTGGATTGAGATACAATACCTTCAATCACTTTGTTGGTCAAAAGTTTAAAAGATTTTTAACTTATTCATAAAGAGATTTAACCTGGATACAAAACTCGAAAAGATATATTGAATGCATTAGAGGATTATTCAAGGCTTATGAAATAGATTAATTATAAATTACTTGATAAGAGATTATTTTAAGATGCTATAAAGCAAGCAGATTTAGAAATATTAAAATAAATAAAATTTAATCATTTTATAAGAGGTAAATAAAGATTATATAAATATGTGAGATTATCTTATTAATTTTTTTAATTGATAATTTAAATTTTTGATCTAAATTTCATTTATTATTTTTTTTAATTAGAAAAATCAAAAATATTTAATAATAATTTAAGGAATAAAGGAACAATTTAAACAGAATTTATTTATTAATTATAATGATAATTTTTGTATAGAATTGATCATAATTTATGCAATATCTATAATAATCATTGTGGTTTTTCTGCAACCAACAAATAACAATCAAATGGAAATGGCTTGTTTTCTTTCTTATAATCATTTATCATCTTTTCTAAAGCTTTATAATAAGAATCTTTTTATTCTTATGTAGCTCCAGCTAAAAGTCCTTCAATTTCAGGATTGAAGAATTCTTCAACTTTATTCATACCCAAAATATCGAAAGGAACCATTTACTACCAACAAACTAAAAATAAATAGAAATAAAACTTGAATTAATAAATCCTGCTTTAGTAGCTAAAGAAATAAGTTCTTCTGAATGTTAAACAAATCTCCCACCTTACATTCCAACTGGAGATAATCCAGTTTCAAAAGCTAACTCTTTTAAAAACCATAAAGCTGCACAGTTTTCTTTTCTTCCCCAAACAGTGATTCCTATTTTTCCTCCTGGTTTTAATACTCTAAATGCTTCTCTCATGGCTATATCTTAATCTCCTATTATTTAATAGACAAGATTGCAAATATAAATGTCAAACATTTGATTTTGATATTGACTTAAGTCTTCAACACTTCCTACAGATAAGTGATAATTTATTTTATTAAATATTTCATCATCTAAATTAATTAAATCTATAATTATATATACCAAAACTAACTTAATTCACTTCCTCTTAAGTTAATAAATCTAAAGACCCTATTTTCTCTTATTTTAAAAATCTTTTCATCCTTGCTCCAGCTCTCTTAACCATTTCGGAACTTAGATCAAATCCATATAAATGAGCTTCAGTCTTCTTTTAATTTATCATATGTTAGTGTAAATATCCAGCTCCACATCCTGCATCCAAAATACTTTTATATTTATTTCATTCATTTACCTATCAGCTTCTTCATAATGTACCATGTTCAAAAGTGTCATACAAAATACAGATGTATTTTTTTATATTCTTCTAGCATATTTATCACTAAAATTATCCCAACCCTTTGCTGATCTGAATACTGCGTCTGACTACATCAATTTAAAATTATATTAATAAAGATTTGATCATGAATAATTGTTTAATACTAAAATTTTATAAATTACGCATAATATTACATTTCCAACCATTTAAATCTCATGTATTGAGTTACTTCATATTATTTATTTACTAAAACAAATATATTTAATAAGAATGTTTACTTATACAAAAAGATCATTAAAAAAATATATTTATTTAAATGATGAATAACAAACAAAAAGACAGATACTCAAATACGACTTCTTCAATGTTAGATTTCTATTTTTAATCTTAGGTATATTAAGTCGACCATATCAAACCCAAATGTAAAATCAATCATCCAGGCTGTTTCTACAATCTTACATTCTTAAATGTAGGAGGATTAAGAGTAAGGAAAACAAATTCCTAAAACTTCAGAATTGTATTTCTTTAGTGAAGAAAAGTATATTGAAGAAAAACCAGAAGAATTTGATGAATAAAGAAAGGTTGTCACTTCTTTTAAACATTTAGCAATTACTAAGAGAACCTCCAAGTGTTGACAATATCTATGAATTCATGAAAGCACTCTATGATTGTGCATAGTAATCATTATTATTATATATTCTTTTAGATTCAGTCCAGAATGTTGTATCATTTGCTTAGTCTATATAAATCGATTGATTGCTTTTACAGGGTTAACATTAAATCCAACTAATTGGAGACCTTTATTGTTAAGTTCATTACTAGTAGCCTAGAAGGTATGGGATGACAAATATTTATCAAATGCTGATTTTGCATTCATCTATCCCTTCTTCACTACATAAGTAACTATACTATTTAAACTCCAGGAAATTAATAAATTAGAAGCTAAATTCTTAGAATTGCTTCAATATAATGTCACTGTTAAGGGTGATTTATATGCTAAATATTATTTCGAACTTAGAGCCTTATTCAAAGGCGATTAAGAATTTCCACTCTATCCATTGGATGTTACATAAGTAATCTTATTTGTAAAATATAAATAGTCAGCAAGTTTAGAAGCTAGATCAGCAGATGTCTAAAAATAAGAAAAAGAAAAAGCAGAAAAACTATCCTTAACATACAATGATAGATAAACCAGAAAACCTGCTGCAATCATTAATTGATATTGATTATTTCATATGCATATTAAAATAAACTTAATTGATTCTCATTTTAACATATAATATTTTTAAATAGATAACTATTATAAAGAACGATATTAACTGATAAAAATTATTCTCAATTAAATTTTTCTCACTTATTATTAATAGTTTCAAATGGAAAATTGTTGAAATTATAGAAGTGTTTTTAGATATTATCTTTTTATATTATAAATTTTACTTAATAATTAGGATAATATTTTCAGAATAGAAATTTCGATTTATTTTTATAAATAAAAATTGTCTCATCATATGAATCAAGTTTTATCTTAAAAAATAATAAAAACTTGTAAGAAACAATTAATTAATCAAAATATTTATTTAATCTGATGGAAATCATTATATTTGTACTAAAAACTTGAAAAATATTTTCAAGATGAAAATAATTTGAATTACTGCTTATTAATAACGATTTATTTAAATGATTATCAATAAATTGAAAGGTACATATAACTAAAAAGTTGGAGATAGGGTTGATTCATAGGAGAATTTTAATAGGATATTTTTAAAAAGATATAAGATCTTTTACAGTATATACTTTGACTTTATAATCTTTGTTGTAATCATTAAAATTTCATTGTGCACTTCAAAATTAAATTATGTTAAAATTATTTTATGAATAATTGTATATAAGATAATCTTAGTAAAGAGAATATCAATATGGTAATTCAGATAAACTTTTTAAAAGCGCGTGCTTTGAAGTATCTATCGGTTTCAGTTTTCATTTACTTAGAAAAAAGTTTATCAAATATATTGACTATAATTAAAAAATATTTTATATTTTATGCTAACATTAGTGTTTTTAATTATAATCTTTTAAACATAATTTTTAGTAAGAAGTATAATTTGATTCTTAAAATAAATGTGATTAATATACTTTGTAATTTATATGTAAAAGAAAGTAATAAGTTTTTTAAAAATTATTATTAATTATATAAATTTCTTTGAATGGAAGAACCAGTGACTCGTCCTGGAAAAAAATTGTGGGCTATAGCACGTAAAAAAGTGAAAGTTATAGCTCGAATAAATGCAATGAAAAGGATTACTCTTTAAAATTACTATGGAGTTAGAGATGATAATGATTTTGTAGAGGCCACTTAAATAAACAAATGGGTTATATATCCAGAATCAAAATTTAAAGCATTTTGGGATTTTATCATAATAATTTTAATGCTTTATACATGCACAATTTTACCATTTAGATTATCTTTTTAAGATTCGACAAGTGAAGTTTGGAATTCGATAGATGAGGTTTTCAATTATGTTTTCATGGCTGACGTAATAATAAATTTTTTTACTGCTTATTAAGATGCTGATAATGTGTTAGTTACAAACAATAAATATATAGCGATGAATTACTTGAAGAGTTGGTTTTTATTGGATTTAGCTTCAGTGTATTAGTTTAATATAAAATCTAAGGATTCCATTCGATTAGATATTCTAGCCAGATGAATAAACTGACACAAATGTAAATTCATCAAGCAAAGGTTCGTATACTCAATTATTGAGGTTGGCAAGATTACCTCGTTTGTATAGATTATTGAAAGTGGTAAAGTTATTCAGAATAGTTCGATTTTAATAAACAAATAGATCATCAATGTTTTCAAAGTTGATAAAATCTTGTATAAAGTTGGATGCAAGTATAAAGAGAATGATTAAAATAATGGGAATGTCATTATTATTTTTGCATTTAAGTAGTTGTTTTTATTATCTGATAACTAAAATCGAAAGAGATGAAATAACATGGGTATCAAATTTAGGATTGGATGAAGCAGATGAGGCAACTCTATATATTCGATCATTTCATTGGGCATTGTAAACATTAACAACAGTTGGTTTTGGAGATGTTTCTCCTTAAACAGATTGGGAGAAATTATATGCAATATTTTGGATGGGAGTAGGAAGTGCATTTTTTTCATTTATGATTTCAAATCTATAAGGAGCAGTAGGAGATTCAGAGAAATCAGCAAAGAATAAGATTATGAGATTGAATGTAATTCAGAATAAAATAAAGATTCCTGATTATTGTAAATATTGAGTTTAAACTTAAAGTGTTTTAATTGATAAAGAGACAACTTGAATCGTAATAGCTGGAGAATTCGAGGTAGCAAATAATAATGCAAACAAAACCATTGATTAAATAGTTGCCTACATGTCTAAGATCTTCTGTATAGTTGTGTATTTACGCTCATGTTATTGAAAAGATCAAGTTTTTACAAGATAAAGATATAGAATTAATAATGGATGTGATACCAAAGATATCTCCGTTGAATTGGGCATAAGGAGATATTCTATTTTCAACTGATGATTATGCAGAAGAAATCTATTTTATTTCAATAGGAGAGATAACAACAAGGGCTGCTGATGGTTCAACCATTTCAGTTTATAGAGAAGGAGATACTTTAGGATTATTGGAAGCAATTTATGATGTGAGAAGGATAGGAACTGCTATCTGTAGTAAGAATACTTAACTCTTCAGTTTGGATAGAACTACTTATCTTTAAATGTTGTAGGATTACCCATAATTACTCTCAGAAGTTAAATAATAAGTTGACAAAAGAATCAAAGAAGTTAAGCCTTTCGTTGAAGATGCTACCATTTTAAATAGATCTATCTATGAAGTCATGCAAGATTATTAGAGGAAGATTAATAAAATCAAGAAAATTATTGAGCAATTACAAAAATCAGAAGATAGTAATGACATTATTGATACTGACAAAAATCAATTATAAATATTTCTACAAACCAATACTTAATTAGCCGATATTATGAATTTATAAAGAGAATCCAATTCCAGAGAAACTGTGATGTTTGATAATGCTAAAACAATGAATAATCTTATTGATTAATTAGCCGATCTATGGTAAAAATAATTGATCGAAAAAATTGATTAAATGCATACTGAAACTACTTATATGATATAAGCTGTTCAAGATAGAGTTGAATATTATCAGAAAGCTACAAAGAAGTTTTCTAATCTAAAAAATGATCTAACTAAATAAAAAGAAAATATTCAAAGCATGACCAAATTATGAAAAATTATAAGAATTTATTTTAAATATAAATATATACCATTATATCAGCAGCTATCAATCTTATTAATATGCAAGTTGTTGATCGAAAATTTAATACTGAACAAATCATAAGCATCTTTTAAAGTTTAAATTATAATCATGAAGAATTCATTATAATTGGTAAATATTAGNGATTAAATAGTTGCCTACATGTCTAAGATCTTCTGTATAGTTGTGTATTTACGCTCATGTTATTGAAAAGATCAAGTTTTTACAAGATAAAGATATAGAATTAATAATGGATGTGATACCAAAGATATCTCCGTTGAATTGGGCATAAGGAGATATTCTATTTTCAACTGATGATTATGCAGAAGAAATCTATTTTATTTCAATAGGAGAGATAACAACAAGGGCTGCTGATGGTTCAACCATTTCAGTTTATAGAGAAGGAGATACTTTAGGATTATTGGAAGCAATTTATGATGTGAGAAGGATAGGAACTGCTATCTGTAGTAAGAATACTTAACTCTTCAGTTTGGATAGAACTACTTATCTTTAAATGTTGTAGGATTACCCATAATTACTCTCAGAAGTTAAATAATAAGTTGACAAAAGAATCAAAGAAGTTAAGCCTTTCGTTGAAGATGCTACCATTTTAAATAGATCTATCTATGAAGTCATGCAAGATTATTAGAGGAAGATTAATAAAATCAAGAAAATTATTGAGCAATTACAAAAATCAGAAGATAGTAATGACATTATTGATACTGACAAAAATCAATTATAAATATTTCTACAAACCAATACTTAATTAGCCGATATTATGAATTTATAAAGAGAATCCAATTCCAGAGAAACTGTGATGTTTGATAATGCTAAAACAATGAATAATCTTATTGATTAATTAGCCGATCTATGGTAAAAATAATTGATCGAAAAAATTGATTAAATGCATACTGAAACTACTTATATGATATAAGCTGTTCAAGATAGAGTTGAATATTATCAGAAAGCTACAAAGAAGTTTTCTAATCTAAAAAATGATCTAACTAAATAAAAAGAAAATATTCAAAGCATGACCAAATTATGAAAAATTATAAGAATTTATTTTAAATATAAATATATACCATTATATCAGCAGCTATCAATCTTATTAATATGCAAGTTGTTGATCGAAAATTTAATACTGAACAAATCATAAGCATCTTTTAAAGTTTAAATTATAATCATGAAGAATTCATTATAATTGGTAAATATTAGTACGAGAATGACCAAAAATTTATTTTTGAGCTGTCAGAGAAAATAAAAATTATAAAAACTGAAAAAAAATTGCACGAATACTAACTTTTGATTAATGTAAGAATTCTCTTCAAATTTACTATTAACAAAGCCAAAAAAATTAATCAAATTTTAACATATATTGAATAATTAAATTAAAAGGATTAGACTAATTAAATTTATGATGGCTCTTTTAAAATAGGGTCCAAAACTAAAAGAAAGAAAGAGAAATAACTACTTTTCTTAATTCTAAAATTAATTAATGAATATATGATAAAAGAATTTCCAAAGAAGTAACTAATTTTGAAAAGTTCTCTTAACTCTTCCCTGAAATTGCTAAATTATTATAAATCCTGTTGATACAAGAATTTAATTTAATCTATCAAATAAAATTAAAAAGTGGACAAAATCTTAAAAAAATACTTAGAAAAAACTAGATAAAATTAAAAAATAGATACTAAATTTTGGATTATTATTATATAGTAAAAAATTCATTGTACTTGAGAAAAATTAATGTATCTATCTATTTATTAATAGTTCAGTCTATAAAAATGATTTTCATATCCATTTGGTATAAGAAAATTATATATTTGATATACCTACTGATGATTTATAAGCAAGAGGAAAAGTTAAATAAAAAAATCTTCTATTGTTCGAGCTAGATGGAATCAATAAACATATTTGATCGTTTGCTTTTCCTTAATTTGATTTAGTTTACATTCTTTTTAAAGATAAAATACAATTTCCAGATAATTAATATTAAATAATAATTTATAAATAAAAATGATTATTCCACTCCAAATAGAGCAATCCTTAGTTGAGAATTCAAAAAGAAAACCATTTAGTCCTGTTGAAATTAATCCAAAACAATACTCGTTGTCCAGTAAATTAAATCTATTACAGTTTGATGTTGTCACTCCTATTTAAGCAAAAAGTAGTCATTCAAATCCTAATATTCAATTTGGACTATAAAAATTACTGAAAACAAGTCCTTATGCTTAATTGATTAAATAAAAATCTTAATAGCAAATTAGCAGTATTGATAGTTGTGTTCACAACATCAATAATGGAACTACTCCAGGTTAATATTCTTCTTAAATAAATGTAAAAATCGACTCTAAATCATTGATGACAAATAATTAAAGTAACATCAAAAGAAGAATCCATAACTCCATGAAGGTTTTTGCACCTAAAAAATCTTCTGAATGCTCTCACTAATAAAATTCAACTTATAAAGATAAATAGACAATTCAAGCGCTCTAAGATTTATTAATAAGAACAACCTAAACATTATAAGTTTATAAAGAATATATCAATAAATGTGAATAGGAGAATATAAAATTAAAGGAGTAACTTTCATGCTTGAAAGCTTAGAATTGAAAATTTCATGATAACATTACTATTATATTTTAATATTAATTGAAGTATTAAATTTTATTTATATTTCAATAATTTAAGCAAAATAATGTCTGAAAATGCAATGAGAATAGATCCGACGATTTGTATTCAATAAAATTATATAGTGATTCAAAAAATCATCAGAGAAAATACATATTTAACAGAAATAGATAATAAGCTCGAAAACGATGAATTTCATAATCCACTAAATGTAGAAGAATCTTAATCTTAATTAGTGGATTCAATTTTTGGAAGTTGTAATATCAAATCTCAAAAAGGTATTAGATAAATAGAAATGAATATAGCAAGTAAAATGATGAGTTCCTCTGGAAATGCTAAGTAAATTTCTAATTTACAATATGGTTCTCTATTTAGAAGTGGTGTTTCTAATTATACAGTTTCAGATGAAGATGAAATTTAAAACAATACAGAAGAGAATAAAGATTTCAAATAATCAAATTCTTAGATTTAGATTGATGATGCAAATATTCTCAAACCTCCAGAATTGAAAAGTTATACAAATAACATATGTTCTGAAGATCTAAACTAAAAATGTCGAATTCTTGAATTAAGTTTGGAAGCTGAAAGAAATAAAAATTAAGAATTAAATTGTATTATTTTATCATTATTTCAGAAATAATTCTATGTCAAAATGAAAGGATTTAAGAACTCACAGAAATAGAAAAAGCTGCTTATGAATAAATGGATAGTAGACTTAAAGAAATTTCAGAGTTGTAGGCTAGGAATATTTGTTTAGAAGCTTAATTACAAGAATTAAGAGAAAGTCAAGAAAAAGAATAAAGTAATTATCTTTAAATATAATTAATTTAGAAAAAAGATTAAAAGGATTTATGGATTCTAATAATACATCATAAATGAATGCAATGTTATGTAATTATTTAATTTCATTTTTAGAAATTAAAGAAAAACAAATTTAATTATTACAAGGCTAATTAAGTAGTCTTAGAGCAGCTACTTAATATAGATCTTAAGGAAGTTATCATAGTGCTTAAAGTCATGATAATATTGAAGAAAACAAAGTTGTAAATCATATAATAAACAATACCAATCATAATTAGATTATCATCTAAAATGAAATATTTTCTAAAGAAATGTCTTCCCTCCTCTAAAAACCAAAAACATCAACTCCTAAAAAATAATAAATTATTAATTAGGATATTTAATCCACTTAAAGTTCAAAAAAATGTCTTCATCACAATAAGTAAAATTCCAAAGATTCAATAACTTAACCAACCTCATGGCTAGATCATTTATAAAAAAAAAATAATGACTAACTCAAAAAATTATAAAGCTAACTATCAGAAAAAGAATTAAACTAAACGAATTTGAACACTTCTATTAATAATAATGTAAACAAATATATGCATGCCGATCGTATATCATAAATTTATATTTATTAGTCAAAATAATTAAGGTAAATAGCCCTGCATTTTAAAGAAAAACTAGTTACTAATTAGCATCTAATAATGATGATCAAGAACAACAAAATTTTATTAAATTGCATAATTTATAGAAAAAATGATATTTACTTGTCTAATTTTAATTAGAGTTTTATAATTAAAATGATTTCTTTTTCAAATTCAAATAACAACAATTTTAATTTCTGATAGTTAATAAGTTTAATTATGAAGAAATAATAAAAAATAAGTTTTGTAAAAGAAAACTTCAACTTAATTTATATTTCATCTAATTAAGAAGTATTTATAGAAATAAAATTTTACCCATTTCAAAATTATGTATTCTCTAACAGCAGAAATCTTATTTTTTACTCTCTTTATCTTATATTTTGTTTTCTTAATCCTCGAATTATAGAATTACAAAAAATTTTTTTAATTAATTTTATAAAATTTACTCTTTCTTTTTTAAGCATTATTATAAAAGATTTTCATCTTATCAATATACTCAATACTTTAACACGAATATATTTATATTTTTAATCTCTGATTTGCGTTTCAAAATTAAAAAAATTTATTTATCATTGATAGAAAGTGAAATGGATTTTAAGAGTTTTAAAAATGGAAAATTAAATAGATAATTTATTTGTTGAAATATTCATCTAATGAGAGATTCTACAGTATTTTTTTTTTTCAGTCATTTTTTATAATTAATTTTAAGATGTTTCTGTAAGCACCTTTAAATTCTGATTTAATTTCTAAAATATCTAGAAATTTGCTGAAAATAAATTATGTTATTATATTATGACTGATAATTTTTTTTAATTAAATTATGAAATGTAATAGTTAATAATGTAAAAAACAACTCCTTTAAAAGAGTGAAGATATTTAAACGTAATGATCCTATCAAAAATAGAATAGCTGATGAATTAACTGAAGAATTTTCAATGTATGAAGAAACATCATAATCTTTTTCAGAAATCTTTGAAGTTGATATAAAGGAGCAAATTAAAATAAAATAATGGTAAGTTTAGTAAATTATGAATTATACAGTGATTATAATAAAAATGAAAAACTATTCCAGTAAAATTAGGAACCATTAAGAAATTACAATGTCGAAGGGTCTTTAGAAAATTTAAAAATCTATATGTAACATGAGATCTTATTAAAAACATAAAAGCTAGAAATATAAACCAAAAAATATAGAATTGGATTCAAAACTTAAGCCATTCATACCTGATTATATACCTGCTATAAACAATGTAGAAGATTGTATCATGATACCAAGGCCAGATAGGAAAAACGATGATTATGGCGTACATGATGTGGTACAATAATAACTAAATGGTAGAGAGAAGTATCAATCAAAAAATAAAACGATAAAATAAAAATAAATTTTAATGAAACTTAAAAGGAATAAGAGAACAGGATTAAATAGGGATTGCAAAAAGTTAAATATTAAAAAACTATAAAAGGAAAAATAGAGAGAAAACCAAAAACATTTAGAATAAAAGCCTACAAATTAAGAGGATATTTTTAAAATAATTTCATAGTATTTATAATTAATTTTTTAGATATTAACCAATAACAATAAATATTGAACCAATTCTGAAACCTTTCATACCTGATTATATACCTCAAGTTTAGAATCCTGATGCAATTCTTAAGGTACCTAGACCAGATGGGAAAGAAGATTTTCTTGGTCTTACCATGCTAGTAATAATATTTCTAAAAAATTAGGATGAAAGGAAGGTTAAGGGCTTATATACGCAATGATTTTGATATTTAAATTTATATTGATAGAATAATCTATTTAAAATCTAAGTTTAAAAATCTTTATAAAGATCAAACAAAATTTTGATATTTAAACATCTAATTATGTATAGCTTATTAAGTATAAATAGTTGATCTGATTAAAGAGAAATGGATATCAACAATTAGACAAGATTTATTTAATTAATCATAATTAAATTATCATGCTCAGAAATGTTGTTTTGTTCCATCTAATCAATTTAATTATGCAAAAAACTTCTTAGAAATTCCTATCATCTTTATTAATTTCAAGTATTTTTTTTATTATGTAATAACTTCAAAAATAATGTAGTTTTAACAATAGTTGACTTTAATTATTGAAAATAACACAATTATAAAATAAAAGAGCAAATAATCAATTGATTCTTAAATTTAATAGATAAATAAAGAGAAAAAATAAGGAAACTTCAATTAATTATCAAAAAAATAATATAATTACAAATAAATCCTTGTCATCTAAATAAATGAAATTGTAATTAATATCTGTCAGCAATATTTTAAGAAGAAAATTATCAAATCTGCTTCAAAATTTTGTTCTAAAAGAAAATTAATAAATAATTTTGATAATAATAATTCTTAAGTAAACTGGGATAATATTTTCGAAAATAAAATCCTTTACAATATTTTAATTTTAGGTAGAAAAATACTACAGATTACAAGACAGTTACTATAAAGAAAAGATAGTTGGATTTTGAATTAAATTTTAAATGAAATAATTCAAATGATTTGTGTAAATTATCTATATTTACAGATAGAAAGAAGTAAAAAGATTATATATTTAAAATAATGACAATATTTAATCAGAAAATAAAATGAAAAATGTATAATAAAAGTAAACAAACTGATAGATATTAAATAAAAAAGTATAATTAATTTTTAATAATAATAATGTAAAAATTAAGAAGAGAAGCAATAGAGAGAGCGAAACTAAATTCAGCTTGTAATACAATAATTAGTACGTTATTTGTAGTTTTGATCACACTTCTTGGGCTTTTCATATGTGATCTTTCAGGTTTGGTACAATTGGATAAACCATTATAATACGTTTCTGCAGCGAATGCAATAAAGGATTAGATTCCTGAGAGAAATTTCATATCAGCATCTTAAACTGGCACACTTGAGCCATTATAAGGATAGCATATAGATAAAGTAAATGTGATAAAACCAATAATTGATAATAGAGATTATCGATATTTGGAATTAGAGAATAATTTAAAAGTGTTATTGATACATGATCCAGAATCTGAAATGGCATCAGCAGCTATGGATGTAAAAGCAGGATCTTGGCATGAACCAAATGAATATCCCGGTTTAGCTCATTTTTGTGAACATATGTTATTTATTGGATCTTAAAAATATCCTTAAACTGGTTATTTTGATGATTTAATGGCAAAAGGGGGAGGATCATCAAATGCGTATACAGAAGCATAAAATACAAATTATTATTTTGAGATTACTGTAAATCATTTAGGGAAAGCATTGGATGCATTTGCTCATTTTTTTATTGATCCATTATTTAGTGAAGATGCTGTAAATAAAGAAAGAAATGCTGTTAATTCTGAATATGAAATAGATGTAAGTACAGAAGATTGGAAGGTTGTTAATCTTTTTGCACTTTTAGCAGATCCTAAACATCCAGCAAGTAGATTTAGTATAGGAAATAATGATGTTTTGGCTAAAGAAGGTGTAGTTGAAGCACTTAAAAAGTTTTATTAAGATAATTATTCTTCTAATATTATGAGTCTTGCTGTTTCAAGTAGATTATCTTTAAATGAAATGGAAAAATTGGTTAAAGTATTTTCTAAAATTTAAAATAAAAATTTAATACCTTAATCAGTTTCAGGATTTCCTTATTAATTTGGATTATTGGGTAAATATAAAACAGAGAAGAAATTGGTTTTATTGAATTGGTAATTAAGTGGAAGAGAATAATTTGTTCATCAAAAACCATTAGAATTGATTGATTATTTATTGAATAATGGAAATCTCAAAGATATTCTGAAGGAAAAATAATTAGTTATCGAATTTGAATCTTCAATATTTATTGAATAAAGTCATTTTGTCAATTATATTATTGAGTTAACTTTACCTGAATAACCTCTTTAAGATGGTAATATTGCACTTGAAATTACAAGGATTATAAATAATTATATCCAATAATTAGAGGAATGGTTAAAAGATGAAAAATATTTATAAGAGATATTTAAAGAATAAAGTTAAATATCTAAAATCAATTTTGAATATATGGAAGGACCTTAAGAAATTTCTAATATTGCAAAGAGTTTGAATAAATATGAACCTGCTGAAGTACTTTCATCTAGTTTTATCATGGATGTATTTGATAAAGATCTTATATAAAAATATATATCAGAATTAAAGAAAACAGATAATTTATTAATTTTAATTGGGGATGATGAATTTTAATTCACTGATAATAAATTGAAAGACAATAATAAAGAATTCTTGAAAGATAAGAAATTAGATAAGAAAAGTGAAATCTATAGGTTAGAATATGCAGTTTAGAAATTTAATAAGGATACAATTAAAATTATTACTTAGAAAGATTCAAAATTATAAAAATAATTCACTAAACCTTAAGAAAATCTATTCATTCCAGATGATTTAAAATTAATATCGTTATGTGAATCAAATTAATCAAAGTTGCCATTAATGGTTCATTCTGAAGAGTTGAAACCTTTAGATAAAGAGGGTAAATTGAACTTATTACTTCATGCAGGATAAGATTTACAAGAATTTTCAGAAGATTAATGTAAGAAAGAAGAAAATGTATATTAAAAAAATAATCATTATCCAATTTTATTGAATAAAGAAAATAATTAATGGTGGAAAGTTTCTACTTAATTTAAATTACCTTCTGTTTATGGAGCTGTTTTTATATAATATACAAAACCTTTAACAATAAAATAATTTACATCTATTAGAATTTATAACTTTATATCTGATGAAGAAATAAATAAATAACTTAGGTAACCCTTAACAACTGGATACTCAGTTGATTTAGATATGGGTAAATAAATTGAAATTAAAGCTTATGGATTCAGTGAAAAAGTTAAAAGCTTTTTTGAAAAAATATGTGGATGCATTAATCCATTTAGAGATAAATCTAAAAGTTTTATTGAGATAGAAGAAACAAATGAAGAATCTCCTAATTTTATTAGAGCTAAACAATCTCTTATTACTTCAATAAAAGATATATTTTAAATGAAATTATATGAATAGTCATTTTAATTATATCTTCCTTCTATTTTGAGAAAAGACTTTTTTAATCCTGAATAAGTATTATAACAGATTCCAGATATTACAGAAGAGTAAATGTTTTAAGATATCAAAGATATACTCTAAAATTCAATTTAAAGTTCCTTATTAATAGGAAATATTGATCAAAAGAATGCCCAAGATCTTTCTGCTGAACTTTAAACTTGTATTTAAGAAAAAGAGGCAGAAATCTAAACACCAATAAGATTACCAATTTCAGTATTGAATTTGAGTTAAAAAAATTGGGTCTATGCAAAATTTGTAGAATCAGATAAAGGAGATTTGAATGGAGTTACATTAAATTACTATTAAATAGGTTAAAGGACATAAGAAAATTATGCGTTGATGAAAATCCTATAACCTTTACTTAATTCTTAAGCTTATAATCATTTAAGGACTGATTTATAATTAGGATATGTTGTAGCTATGAAATTCAAATAAGTAAGTTGCATTGATGGAGCTCTCTTTTTAATTTAAGGTAATAAAGAATTGCCAATGAAAGTAAATTAATTAATTGAAGAGTTCCTATTACAATTTGATGAATATCTAAAAGATATGAATAAAAAACAATTTGAACATTTAAGACATAGTGCAATTGTTGAATTACGATAAAAACCATAAAGTTTAAGTGAAGAAGCTGAAAGACTATGGGGATATATTAGTTCAGGAGACTATTCTTTTGAAGAGAGACAAGTCACAATTGAAAGACTTAAATCAATTACTAAATAATAAGTAGTAGAATTCTATGAAAATGTGTTCATAAGTAACAGATCAAAGATTAGTCTTTAATTATATGGGTATTTATATATACAATTTATTAAATTAGAGAGGGAATGGTATCATAGACGTTAAGTTTGAAAAATAATCAGGAATTTGATTCTTATATTCAAGCTAATATACCTGAGGGTGCTTCACTTTTTACTGATACAGAATCATTGTTCTATGATTGTACAAATGATGTTAGCTCAGTTTGATTTTATACATAATATAATTTTTATCTTGAATATATTTAAATTATTAATGCTAGTAATTAAATTCATCAAAATATTAATTTATATTATATATATATTATTATATTAAATTTAAATCAAACTCAAAATAACAATGATTCCTTGTTTATTATCCGTGATCTTTGGAACAATGTCGACTATGATAATTGGATTTTATTGGTATTCAATATTATTTCGGGATCGTTATTTAAAAGAAGCAAATATTTAACTAGATAAAGAACATGAATTAAATGATTAGAATAGTAAGCCTTTAATTTTAGAATTATTGGCCAGATTCATACAAGCATCATTAATTACATACTTATACTTACTCCTTAAAGAAAAAGTAATCTTAATCACTTAAAATAGAATTCAAGAGATTTTGGATTAGCGCTATCTTTATCAGTGTTCTTTTGTGTCGGTTTTCAAGTTTAATATTATACTTCAAAAGTTGTTTGGGAGCAGAAAACTTGGAATTACTTTTTTATGAAAGTGACTGAACAATTTATATCACTTTCTACTCTTTCCACAATTGCATACATTTTTGTATCGTGAAATATAATTCAAAATTTTTTGCACATAAAATTTTTATCCTAAAATTTATGAATTTATTTAAATATTTAACGACCATTATTAGTTAGTTTCTTATCAAATTTTTATTATTTCCAAATTTTTCTAAGTGTTTGTTAAAGATTATTAATGCTTTTAATATCGTAGTTTTAATATCCTTAAAATCACGTTATCTGTTAAGAAACAATTTTGAAATCTTATATGATGTGAAACTAATCTCTTACTTATTAGTTTATATAAAGTAAAACAAATATAAATTTCAAATTTGTATTAGACTTTAATAATGAAACAATTATCCTAAAAAATTACTAATTTTCAAAGTTATAAGTTTAAAATATCTTATAAGATCATGAACCATAAAAATCGGTATTTAAAATAAGAATAATGTGTCTGAATTGATTAATTTTATTGAGAATGAGTATAATAGATATAGGATATTAATTATATAAAATCATATAAAATTTACATAAATCATGAAATCACCTTTAGATTAATTTATTAAATACATTTAAAGGCTATAGGCTATATATTTTCTATTCTATTAAAACTTTATGAATTATAATAGTCTATGTATATTCCCTTAATTGATTAGTATTAATTAAAGTTGTTGGATTATAGCTTTTCATGAAAAAATAATCAAATAAATTAATAAATTAAAATGGCTAGCTAATCTCAACCTCCCATATAAGAAAAAACTTTTCATGAATGGTCTAAAAACAACTTCTACAGAACAAGTTATATCAATCATTATACTCAAGTAAATTAATAATGAATAAATGTTTTTAGTTTCCATAAGAACCGAAAAACACTGCAGTGCCTGGATATGCAGGATATGTGCCATATGTTTAATCAGAGAATTTATATGGCGAGAGATTTTCTGAAGTAGCCAGAAAATCATTTGCAGACTAGAAATTAGGAAAATTCAATAAATTATCATCAACTGGATTTAATTTTGATTCAAAAGAATTAATTGACACACATAAAGAAGCTTATTCTCATAAATATGGATGTTAAACCTTATTAAAAAATCATCCATGTACTCATATTAACAAAATGATTACATCTTATTAAGACGGTTTTAAGAAGCCTTAAGAACTTGTTGCTCCAACGTATAAATGATATTTAATCAATTAGATTTCGTAAGACTGATAGATATTTAGAGACTTCATAAGCTTAAACTAAAACATCTGGATTTTAGAAGAATCATATGTAATTTGATGGATCAGGTTGGATTCCTCATGAAAATATGAATGGTTTTCTATTATTATTTATAATTTAGGTGATTAAGTGAGAACAGAATACAGAATTTAATATAATTAAGAAAAACCATTCCATAGAAATCCTATACAATTCAAATTAAGAAAAATGAAGTAAACTGAAATGAATTATAAACATACCTGAATTCAATTCGAAATTTTCATTCATATAAATGTCTTCATTTTTTAATTCTTGTTATTATTTTTATTATGAATTTAAGGAATCAAACAATAAAGGTTAAAAATATTTAGGAAGAATCTAATAATAAATACAAAAACAGAATTATAATTAAAAATTGACAATATCAATATGAGTATGAAGTATTGATCAGTTAAAAATGGATGGAGTTGCAATAATATTATAAAATGATTTAGAGAATAAATAGAGTAAAAAAAATATTTAATAAATAATAAAATTGATTGCATAATGTAAATTGAATATGAGATTATGAATTATTATAAAAATAAAGTATTTGGATTCTTGTTTGAAAAGTTGTAGAGAGATTTAAAAATTAATTTTCATATTACCTAATGAACTATTTTAAAATGAAATTATTAAATGTTATAATAATCAGACAAAGACTTCACACTTGAGTAAGTAGTTGGAACAGGGACATTTGGAATGGTGCATTTGGTATTTGTGGATTGAATAATGGTTAGGCTACTGATAATAGAACAAAGGAGAAGGTAGCAATCAAGAAGGTGTATTAAGATCGCAGATATAAAAATAGAGAGCATCTGATAATTTAAGAATTAAATCATCCCTGCGTAGTTATGTTACGTCATTCATTCTTTACTCCTGGAGAGAATGTATACTGATGTTTTTATTGATCATGTAGCCATAAGATGTGTACCTTAATCTTGTTATGGAATATGTACCAGAGACACTTTCAAAGATGATACGTCAGATACGCAAATAGAAGCAAACCATTCCATTTCCATAACTAAAGCTTTACAGCTATTAAATGCTTCGTGCGCTGCTCTACCTGCAGGGTACTGAGACTTATCCCAACTAGCCATCGGAATATGCCATAGAGACATCAAACCCCAGAACATCCTGATTAATCTTGAAACGAATGTCCTCAAAATTTGTGATTTTGGCTCTGCTAAAAGGCTTGTAGTAGGTGAACCTAATATTGCGTACATTTGTTCACGCTACTACAGAGCACCAGAATTAATTTTTGGAGCTACCGATTATACCACACAAATAGACATGTGGTCTATTGGTTGTGTCATCGTAGAAATGATCATTTTAGAACCTATCTTTCCAGGAGAAAGTGCCTAAGACTAATTATTATAGATTATAAAGATTCTTGGTACACCTACTCAAGAAGTCATCAAATAAATGAATCCAGCTAAAGCAGAAATTAAATTACCTATTATTAAAGGCAATCCTTGGTCTAAGGTTTTGGCTAAATTTAAACCAGATTTATTATTCTTAGATCTCATTTCATAAATGCTTACGTAATCTTCATCCTTCTTAATCTTAGTTACTCTCCCAAAACCAGAATTCAACCTATTGATGCCCTCTTACATCCATTTTTTGATGATTTAAGAAAAGAAGAATTTGCAAAATCAAATATCAAGTCACCAAATTTATTTGACTTTAATAAACAAGAATTAAGTATCAGACCAGAAATTAATTCTAAATTAATACCAAAATGGTATTCAAAGCTAAATACATGATTAAGTTCCAAAATAATATATATATATGTAATTAATGCTCTTTTATCTCAAAGTGTAAATAAAAACCTGTTCAATTATTTTTATACATAAAAAATTCATTTTGCATCCATTCCACAACTCTTTTTCTATTATTAAATTTTATTAAATTTTTTTATAATTTTATTCTGTAAAATCTATTAAACTTGTTAAGCTTAATTTTATTTCTACAAAAATAAAATATCCATCAAAAATGGTTTCATTCTCAAAAATAATAATTTGAGTATTTTTACAACAGTTTCCTCATGTATTATTTATTAAAACCCTTTTGTAAATATTAGTAATTATAATTAAAACTTATCAATTAGTTAGATCAATTCAAAAATTTGTGTACAAAATTAACAAAAAAAATAATGTTTATGTATAAAATGAAAATAAAATAAATTATAAATTACCAAAATTTATACTTTAATTATAGATTTCTAATGTAATCAATGAAAAAATTATGATTAGAATTTATTTTATAAGGTTAAACATCACAATTATTCCAACTTTTTATGATCAACAAGAGGATTATTTTTAATGAGTTATTATTTAGCCTTTTCTGCATGATCAAATGTGCATTAATGTTCCTCTGGTAAACGATGTCTATTGCAAAAATATGCTTCACATTTGCATTAAATACCTGAAATTCCCAATTTTTTTTTACAAATCTTACATTTCGATGGGTCTTCCTTAATAAGTTTTAAATATAATCATTTTACTTTTAACTTAACAATTTCATCTTATTATTTTTTTTCTTATACAATTTGTTACTATTGTTAGGTTTATTCTACATTACTTTCTTTTCTTATGGATCTAAATAATAAATTATTTCAATTTGATTACTAGTAGCATTTAGAACAATAAAATTATGTAGCAGCTGTTCCATAGAAAGTCTAACATAAAATACATGGTCTTGTTTCTGGTTTATTCTCTTAATTAATTGATTATTCTTAAGTTGCTGCACCTTGATTATTTTACATTTATGTTAATAAATCTAATTAATACTAATCTCAAAATGGAGAGTTTTTATTTATAATCAAAAAGTAAAAAATTTTAGAAAATCCTAAAAATCTATTTAATCTGGATTCTCTTCATTGAATAATTTGCATATTTTCTCTATATTAGTAGTCAGGCTTATTTTAAAACTAAATATATTATAATTAATTAAATACTATTATAATAAATTTATAAGATCTCTTTTATCTAAATATATAGAATGGGCAACATCTTCAAATAAATTTAGAAATGATTGCTTTTTCTATTTTACAAAATATCTTTTTAATTTAAGCAATTCATCTTCATCTAAAACATTAATTTTTAATAATTTTTAAATGAAAAAGGCAAATTCTTTACAATCCTCTGAGTATGGAGGTATAAATTATGTTTATGAAGATGTTTATGATTACTATCTTGTTTAAGCCATCGTTGACATTTGAGAGATTTTTTACTTTTCAAAATTAAACTCATCTATAAATTCTGCCATACTTATAAATGCATCCTCATCTTTGTCTATTCTTCTAAAGATATATATCAAATCATCATTAGAAGTCCAAAAGTTTAATTTTTATGATAAATATTTTTTTAATTTGATGACATCTATGTAACCATCAGAACTTTAATCAATCTCCTTATATATTTTTAAAATTTCTGATTAACTTAACTATTTTCTTTATTCAATTAACATAGTATCCATAATTTATTAAGTCTCAATTAATTCTGATATAAGAATCTTACAATAATTATGATTCTTTGTTTCTCCTAATTTATTAAGACTCTTCGGTCTGAATGGAAAAATGAATTATAAAAATTCTTAATAATCTTTGAAAATCTCTTTATCGTATTCTATATTCTCATCAAAATATTCAGCTATCATTTATCGAATTGTTTCCTTTCTTTATTCCTATTAACATATTGTATAGAAATATTTAACAACTATTTTCATTTTATATATATATATATTAATAATTTAATAATTAATATGTTCATTATTCAAAATCCTCATCCTCATATTCTTTTTAACTTTTATTTTATGGCTCACTAATTTAATTTTCTGATTATTATTAGTCAAACTATTAATCATTATATTCATCAAAATTTTCTTATTCATTCTGTTCATTTTCATACTCATCTTATTATTCATATTCTTAATCTAATCTATTTTATTCCTCTTCCAATTCTTATTTCTTTAATTATTCTTATTCTAATTGTCTTTGCTCTTCTTCCTCTCTTAATTTCTATTATTTTTCTTCTTCTGCTTTCTATTATCTTAATAATTCTTCTTATCTTTATTATTCTTATTGTCTTCTTAATTTTTCTTCTTCCTCTTACTTTCTCATTTCTTCTAATTATTTTTACATTTTCACTTCATTCTCATATCTAATTCTTTCTTCTTCCTCCTACCTCTTTCTCTCTTCTTCTTCTTCTTTCCATTATTATTCTAATCTTCTTTATTCTTCTTCCTCTTTTTCCAATTCCAATTATCTTTATCTCTCTTGCTCTACTTATTATTATTATAATCTTCTTTATTCTTCTTCTTCTTCTTTTTATTTTCTTATTTATTATTATTAAAGTTCTTCTTATTTTTATTTTTATTATTAAATTTCAAAGTCATTATTATTTTATTATTCTTAATTTGATAATCTTTTTTCTTATTCTTTTTCTTTTGGTAAATCACTTTCACTTTTTGTCTTTTAAGCAACCTATAAATCTAATTAAAAAATATAATTGTTATTTACCAACATAAAATAATTCAAATAATTTTTTATAATTTATCCGAATTAATTCTTGTGTTAATTCATAATTCTTCAATAACATATATTCATATTAAGAAGAATTAAATGTTTATTCAACAAATTTAAGTGCTTCTTCTAAATCTTCAACTGTACAAAATTCTTATCTTTTTTTCGATCTCAATATAAAATCCTCTAAAGAATTTCTATACTTAGATAAAACAGTTGCAATCTCAAAAAATAACTATTCTTCTTCATTTTTCTAAAAATCATATAAAATAAATTTACTTCTAAAAGAGAATATTTACCTATTAAATTTTTCAATATACTCTTGGCTCTTGCTATAAGACCTTCAGTTAACATACTAAATTCTACAAATCTTTCATCATTATCTTCAATTAAGTATCTAGCAACCTTAAGACTATCAACTTCATTTAATAAAAATGGTTCAGCTTATAACATATCATTTAATTCTTCAATTCTAATAACAGAATGAACATCTCCATGAATAAACTAAAGGATCAATATATAAATACATTATCAATCTTTTCAAAGGGTACTTTCATAGCTTTAAGTTTGAATTTTATTTATTTACAAATTAAATTTACATCATCTTTAGTAACACAAGGTAATAATTTCTTTTTTTAATCTATTATTTCAGGACCTTCAGGAAGAACCTCAAGTTTATTTTCTAAAAAACTATTATTTTAAACAGTTCTTCTATTAAAAAACATAATATGTATTTTTACCTTCTTCCTGATTACATTGCAACTTCCTCCTTTAATGAATTACATTATTCACGTAATTATTATCTTTCTCTCTCCAATTAATCAATTATCTATTATTATTCTCTTTCTAATTCTTTCATTCTTTTATCTAATTCAGCATATTATGCATCTTTGGCCTTCAAACTACTTATCAAAGTGTCTATTTAAACTTACTTTTAACTAGCAATATAAGGATGATTAGTACTCAATATCTTATTTTAATTATTATTCATTTTCAGTTATTTTATTTTATTTCTTATATTCAGGATCTTTAAATTTCAAATTTTCAATCTAATTTTTTAAATATTGATTCAATTTATCTTTTTTAAGTTTTTCATTATAATACATAGTAGCTTTCGATTCAGATTCTTTGCATTTGACTTTTAGTAATTTTAATTCATCTTCTAATAATTTATAATCAGCTTTAAGTTTAAGAAAATCATTATCAGAATCACTAAATTTCATTCCAATCAAAGCTTTTAATCTTTGTGCTTCTTATTAATAAGACAGTAATTCAATTTCCAGTTCTTTAATTTTCATAGCTTTTGTATTTCTTTATAGAAATTGTATTTATTAATCCTTTTTAATTGATTCTTCTTGCAATCTTCTTAATTGTTTCTTTAAATCCATAATTAAATGTTATTTCATAGGTTTATTATCCTAATAAAATGACTCCATAGGGTTAACTACTTGCTCATTTATTGGAGTTTATCTAACTATTCTTTACAATTCTTCCTATAAGTCTTAATCAAATTTACATCCATCATTTTAATCTTTGTATGTAGAGCTTGGTTCTCTCTTTAAAGATTGTTATTAATTTATTTCGCATTTATAACTTCTTCATACAAAGATTCCCTGTCATATAAAATTGCCTATGGAATCATCTTCTATCTCTTTTATTACAAACTGTTTCTCTATTGATCTTGAGTAATTGGTCGCATTTTCATTCCTGTCTACAATAAACATCACTACTCTTACACTTTTATCTTCAGTCTCCAAAGTACCTAAATTCATTTGTTATCGCTTTCTTTATTCAGTCTAAACCTGTCTCTTTGATGTAAATGATGTTCCAGGTCTCTCCTCTAAGTTCATATTTATTTTTGATTTTTTATTAAATGCTTTTTATAAACTAAATCACTAATTTCCATTTTTCAAAAAAGTCAGCAAATTCTTATAAATCTAACTAATTAAATAACTCACAAAACAAATTATCTTTCCACTGATATTTATAACAATTAACCATAGAATTTTTTTCATTTATTAATCCTCCTATTTTCATGACTATATTATAAGAAATGGTAAGAAACTATCTCCTTAACGAAGTTTTTTACTATTCTACTAAATTTATTTCTATTTCTATCTTAACATCCAATCTATTATTCATAAGTTTAAAAAAATAAGCATGATCAAATCTATTTTAATTTTTTCTTTTTAGTCTTTAGAATTAAAAATTTATAAGAATATTTTACATTCATATTTTTAAGATTTAGCTTTTGAGAACTGGTTAAATCTTTAGCAAAATAAACTGATATAATAAATTTTAATGAAAAAAATAAACGATTTCCCTTTTTATGATCAAGCATATGAGATAAATAAAACTAATTTGTATAAATTTATAAGATATAAATAAAATTTGGACAAATTAAAATTGATCCTAATCCTTAAATTTTTTAAATTAAGACGGATAAAATAATAAACAGAATGAAATTCAAGATACAAAAATAATTTTTATTCAAAATCAATTCAATCATTATTGCTTATTCTTTCCCCTTAAGAATCAAAGCTTTTTACTATTAAATCATAAAAGTCTTATTTAATATAAACTTAATGCCATTTTAAATAAAATTTTATATTTATTAACTATTTTCTTACACAGATCAGGCTATAGTTTTTTTATTTTAATTCCTTAATTAGTCTTTTTAATAAGATTTTATATTCAATTGATTTAAAAAAATCATTCCATAGAACATCTACCACAAGATCATATTTTTAGTCTTTATGTTTAAGATAATTTTAAGAACTTTCTACATTAAAATTGGTTACTTAATTCAAATATTGAGTTTACATAATTTTTATTATATTAAGTTTTCAAATAATTAATGATTGTTATATAAAATTTAAGAAGAATGCTCTGCCAAAAAGAATATTACATTTCTAACTTGATTTAATAATTTATTATATTTTTAATTAAAGATCAACAAGATATTATTCTAAAATTTTTTGTATAATTAATTTAGTTTAACAAAATTACTTCTTATAAAGGATGATTAATTACTTATGAAGATAATTAGAATTTCTATTAAAAATATATTTTAAATAAAATAATACTATTTTAACACATATAAATCATCTCATTTAAACTATTTTCTATATGGATTCGAATTATAAATACTTCTGCAGCTGATGGATGAATTCTTAAAGTGAATAACTTTGTAAAATCCTTAGGTTACTTCAGCAACTTCTGGCGCAATATCTTTTTTGACTATCAATTTACCTAAACATATGGAGGGATTTCTAGTAACAGGTTTGAAAAAGTTTTAAAAAATTTTAAGATTATCTTTGCCATAAACTTAAATTGCTTTTTCTTAAACAACCCCATACAACTATTTTCTTAGGTGTAATAGTGGTAGTA
>CAJJDN010000118.1:15345-52878 GCA_905182985.1 Paramecium sonneborni | reverse complement strand
CCTTCTATTTCGAAGTGTACATCTGTGATGAAATTTTATTCCTTGTTCTATCAATATTATTCAAAAAATTTTGCATATTGTTCATCTATTCTTGTTAATAATTTATTTCTAACAAGTACTTATTTATTATATTCCTCATGTTTATCCATTAGGAAAAGGAACAACAAAATCTGCTACAGCAACCTTTTTCCTTTATTAGGCTGCTATTTTACTATTTGATAGACCCCCTGAACCTCCTCCTATTACAAAAAGATCATATCAATTTTCAGAGAAATTTATAATTATTATACATTTATGAAACTTAAAATAAAATATTGTAAAAAATTTAGATTTAAAAGTGATTCATAATTATAAATAATTGATCAAAATATGAATATTTTTATATTAATAAATAATAATTAAATGAATATTTAAAAAAATCATCAACCACCTTTCAATCTTAAAGCTAATAAGAGAGTTGCTTCAATTCGAATATTATAATCTTCAACTGTTTTTCCATCTTCTAATTACTTTCATCCAAAAAAAAGTCTTTATTAATCAGGTGGTATTCCTAATTTTTCCATAATTTTAAATTTAATTTCCTCAATAGTAGAAGCATAGAAAAAATTAATCGTTATGATTTTTCCAGAAAAAGTCTTAACGAAAAATAAACCACCTCCGCGTTTCAATTTTAATTAGAGAATAGATTCTTCCATAATATTATAATCTGAAATTGTTCTATCATCTTCTAAAGTCATTTTTTTAAAAAGTAATCTTTATTAATCAGTTGAGATTCCTTCTTGATCTTAAATTTTACACTTGATAGCATCCATAGTGTCTGATGGTTCAACATTTAGAGTAATAATATTTCCTATTAGTGTTCTTACAAATAATTTCATTTCTATTAAAAATTCATTATCAAAAAAAGTATTATTTGAAAGAAAAAATTTAATATTCTATTACATTAGATCAATTATGTATTCCATCAATTCATTTAGGAAGATACTTCAAATACAATATCACCTCATTAAAATTTTGAGCTCTAAAAAAATAATATATAATTATATATAATTCTTCTTCATTTATGAAATATCTTAAATATTAAATTATTGATATTTTTTAACACAAAAATTTTTCTATTACATATCTTATTGATCCTTTTATTCCTACATCTCATATATAAATAAATAGTATAATGTAGAACCTTTTTGAATTAAAAAAAATAACATTCTTTTAATCTTAATTTGTAAACTTGGTTTAAAGATTAGAAAATTAAATAAGATGAAGGAATATAATTTATATAATAGACAAAAAAAGGAACGAAAGATTCCATAATTGAATAATATTTGAATTAAGCTTATATATTCTAATTATTTCCTAAGTAATTATATATATGGTCTATTGAAACACTCCAAGAATTTTTAAATATGGAAAAGTTATTATAAATTCTTCGAAAAAAAGGATTTTTTGATTATATTTAATCATTCTTAATTAAAATTGTTAATAATTTTTTTTATTTCTGAATACAATTTGAATATCAAATCATTGAACAACAAGCTGATGAATTATGGCTGTGAACACTTTATTTGATACATTTTATTCCTTGATTTCCTGGCTTCCAAGATTCTTAACATACTTCATCATGTGTATCAGTATAAATGAATGCTTCTATCAATCTCTCAATCAATTTAAATTTACCTTAAATATTCATCTACATTTCTTCCCACTGAAGTATCATTAATTGAATAGTGCCTTAAAATTCCCTTGTTATCAATTATATAAGTTCCTCTAAATGAAGCTCCATACTCTTCATCATTCTCATCATCTATTAAACATCCATAATTTGTGGAAATGTTCTAGAATAAGATAAGTATAATCTCACTTTTCCAATATCAGAAATTAACATAATATTTAGTTTTCCCAATCCTCCTTGATCTCTTGCTGTTTCACAATACTTCATGTGACAGAATTTCTGATCTGTTGATATTCCTACTACTTCACAACCAATCTTACGGAATTCCTATTAAAAAGTTATTTTGATAAGTAATACTTGAACTCTATCAGAAAAGGCAATGATTTCGGTTGGACAAACAAATGTGAAATCAAATGGATAAAAAAACATTAATAGATATTTTCCTTTGAAATCTTTCAAAGAGATCTATGTTATATGTATTAAACTAACTTTCTTAAATCCATCTTTATAATAAGCTTCTCCACAAAAATTAGGAGCAGGTTTTCTAATTTTGATCACATTATTCTTATACATAATTGAAATACACAATCGTAATTAAATTTAATTGTCGTCACTGTATAAATGGATATAAAATATTTGAGTGCAATAATAAAAATAAGATATGAGTTAGAAGCTTAAAATAAGAAAACCTGCTCCAGCCTTCACAGCAACAGCATATGTGAATGGATCATTCAAGAAAGTGTCACTTTCAGATTTCAAAGGCAAATACTTAGTCTTATTCTTTTATCCATTGGACTTCACTTTTGTATGCCCAACTGAAATTATTGCCTTTTCTGATAGAGTTGAAGTAAAATATATGATATAAAAAACTTTAAATAGGAATTCCGTAAGATTGGATGTGAAGTTGCTGCTGTTTCAGTCGATTCCCATTTTTCACACATGAAGTATTGCTAAACCCCAAGAAATCAAGGAGGATTAGGTGATATGCACATTCCATTGATTGCTGATTTAGGAAAAGTAATAATTTTATTTGAAGAATATTCTAGACTATTTCTGCTGATTATGGAGTTCTAATTGATGATCCTTAAGATGGAGATTTTGGTGTAGCTTTTAGAGGTACATTCATAGTGGATAAGAATGGTGTGCTTAGACATTATTCAGTCAATGATTTACCAGTTGGTAGAAATGTTGATGAAACATTGAGGTAATCAATGACGCATATAAATTTTATAGATTAGTATAAGCATTCTAATTCACAGATGAACATGGTGAGGTTTGTCCCGCTTCTTGGAAACCAGGAAAACCAACAATGGTTCCTGATCATGGAAGCTAAAAGTTATAATAATATTGGACTGAAGAACATGCAAAGAAAGAATGATGGAGTCAATTATTATATAAAAAATTAATAAAATTGTTATATTTAAAATGGTTATTACATTTAATTTATAAATGATTCTCATTAATCAAACATTAAATCCATAGCAATTTTATCTTTTTAATGTCTATTAACTCTTTCTTAGTATCTAGCTCTTTCGGTTTCAGCAGTTGCAGGATTTTCTCTACAATAATCCTAGATTAATATAATGAAAGAGAATACAGTAAGAAAATTGACTTCAGCCTCATTGATTGGAAGATGCTCATTTGGTTATACTTTCATTCTGAATAATAGTTTATTAATTTCATGCATAGGTAGAATAGCATTGGCTACTCCAAAGACAACTCCAATAATGGCTTCAATGGAAATAGATTCTAAGAAAACATATTCCCACCAAAGATTGGTTAACTATTGATATATATTATAAATACTTACACAATAAATAGGTAAAACATACTCTAATTGTTCAAGCATTTCTCTCGACATTACTGAACTATAATTGTATTTAATTGTTCTTCTTCTTGCAATATTATATTTTTCAACCCAATAAAAAAGAACTAAAGCGAAACACGTTATAACTAGACCAATAGGTATAACAGAGGCATAAAAAGCAACAACATACATATTTCTTAAGACATTAGCATATGATGTAGATATATCAAAAACAGGTCTCTCATATAGACTATATATATTAATATGAGATTTACTCATGTAACTATTTCTATGTTTTAATTGAAGACTTGCCTTTTCTTACTTCTAGAAATTAGAAGATCCATTTCATAATAGTTGATGAATCTATGAATTAAATTAAAGCAGGTAGAATTGCATTAGATATAAACACATAAGTTTAATTATAAACTAATCCTCCTGTTCCATAAATATTTTAAGTAACCCATGTACTAATTGCAAATGTAATAACTGCAGTATTTATAAATTAAGCCACACTAGATTTACTTGCTAAACTAATATTAAATCCTGTTTATGTAGAAAATCTTTCAAAAAGAGAGACCTTTCTAATTACAATGCTTAGAACATAATTAATAATTATAATAGAAATAGATGCTAATTATGCAATCACTTTAACTTTATAATTAACATTTAAATCTCCATTCTTAATAGCTTTAGCCATTTAATCTGCACTATTAGCTTAGACAGCTGATAACTAATATATCAATCCACTACATATTCCTAAGATTATAAAAGTTAAAATATATCCTAATATTCTTCTCCATATCTTTTGATATGTTTTAATGTGAAGATTTTCCCAAAATACATCAGTTGGTTCGGGTGGTTATTCAACTTATAATTATGCACCTCTATATATTAAATTACTCTTTCTTCCAAGAATTCTTGAACATAATGATAATCTATGATCTATCAACATCCATTAAACATCACTTTCCCATCTAAATGTTACAAATGCTTATCCTAAAAAATATTATCTAACATCCTTTCCTTCAACAAATCTTTTCTCCAATGCTTCCAATTTTTATTCAATCTCAATTATTTAACTATCAATTTCCTTTATTTATTCATTATTTTTTATATCACCAGTGCCTGGAATCAAACCTTAATCATATAATTGAGGTAACAACTAAAATTATTAATTTATCAATACTTTCTATTTCTAAATTATTTTACTCTATTTCTCCTACTCTAAAATAGATTATTGTTCTATATTGTAACATAGATTTACAGCCACTACTCTTGATAATTTCTTTAATGGTCTATTGTTTCTTTATTAAAATTATCTAAGTTCTTCTTCATAATCTTGAACTTCTAATGGTTTAGTGTATGTTCCTTCTATATAAGTTTCTAAATATTCTTTAAGATCATGATCAAAATCATCATTCTTTAATCCCTCTGAATTTGTTGGAATATTCTTTAATAATATTGTGTAATCAGATGCATAATAAGTATTTGAATCAATTTCAGTATCAAATGCTCTCTGCTCCTTTCTAAAATATTGAAATAAAAAGATTAGTGTTAACATAGATATCAAATTGAGCATCTATTATAAATCTATGAATTCTTAATCATCTCTTTTATTAGCTAATGATAATCCTGTAACCCAATTAAATATACAAACTGTTTTCTCATCTATCTCTATCCCAAAACTCTTATCCAACGTTTAACATGATTAACCAAATGCAATATTTGTTATTATATTATAATCACCTGATGTCACAAACATTACTATCAACATTAGAATACATGCTTTTATGTATTCAAAATACAGTGGCATACCTAAATTTATTCTTTAAATACCTGCTCCTAGAAACGAGTAATCTTAATTATTACAATCTATTTCCACTCTATCATTTGGTACTTAACGAGCACAACACTTACAAATCTATCCAATCAACCTTTCTTCTTCTTTAACATTTTCATTATTTTAATGCAATCTTAATCTTCTTAGTTGTCTCTTTGATAATTTAGTTATTCCCACATTCCAAGCTTCCTATATTTACTATACTCTTTTATACTCTGTGTAATTCTGCCAACTCAAAATCAGGAGGAATCTAATCTGATGGAAAATCTGAATTCCCATCTCTCTCTCCTCCAATATTAGCCTTAACTTCTTATGGAAATTCTTATTTGTTTGATTACACTCTTTATTCGTCATGGAACTGTTAGTATTTTTATGCTCTTTATCCAAACATCAAATCAAATCAAATTAATATGATAAATAAAATTTATTGAATATATATCTAATTTTATTATGATTTTTAAATTGCCGTTTGAGAGATATTTTGTTGTTAATAAGATTTCTAAGTTAAGCGTTAATAATCAGCAATATTTTAATCAATGATAGAATCAATTATAAATTTGTTTACATATAACTTCTAGTAAAATTATCAAATTGATAATAAATAAATTATTTAATTTAATGAATGATACCATGGAGTTCGAGGATTCTCTCAATGAAATTACATCTCAAGAAAAAAATATTGTGAATTATTTGTAAGAATTGAAATTAATATTCTTGACTGACCCATAATAAAAATAGTTTAAATTTGAGCAAACCAAAAAATAATTGATTTTTTCTTATCGTTCCCTTGATTCAGATACAGATAATTCTGAAATGACTCCACCAATGATCATTAAATCATCATCACTGTTACTTACAAAATCTCCCTTAAGATAGAAGAGATTATCAATAGTATCAGAACATCCATTAATCTGAATTATTGTCTGTCAATTTTTCATGAATATTAATATCTATAACAATATTAAAAATCTATACGTTAATATATGAAGAATATAAGTTATACTGTTGATGTAAAGAAAAACCAATCAGAAAAGGAAGATAAGGAAAATTTGATTTTTTATTCATTCATCAAAGATAAACTCCCTAAGCCTAATCCAATCTTGATTTAACAATTACAATTGCATAAAGTAAACTCATTATTGCCATTAAAGAAAAAGTATTGTTTTTTTTTTTGAAGTATTTTAGTTACTTAGAAACAAATGAATAAGAAACAACCTACAAAACTCCAATTCAATAATAAGAATAAGAATGTTAAACCTAAAAATCAATCACTCTTCAAGGTTTCATCAAACCATTAAAACTGATATACTAAAAATATTAACCTTAACAGAATCAAACCATATATGCAACTCTTCTTCATCAACCAGGTAATAACTTTGATCCATCTCACTATTATTAAAGTGATGAAGATATTAAATTTGACTCTCTGTTTGAAAGTGGAAACCTTTTCTAAGTTTTTAAAGTACCTCTATCATTCCTAATTAGAAAAGCGATCGAGATTATATTCTTCTACTTCAAAACGATATCAATACCAAAGGATATACACAATGGTTTTACTTTTCCATTTCAAATAATAGTCCAAACCTATGCAATATTAAACTCAGCATTATCAACATCAATAAGGATATGTGTTTTTATAGATAAGGCATGAAAATACTTTTAAATGAATGTAATTATTGGAGGAAAGACTCTTTAGGTTTATCTTTCAAGAAAAATAACATTTTAAGAAATGATTCTTCCTTCTATTATTCTTTATCTTTTAGTTATACCTTTATTGAGTAAGGAACTGTATATTTTGCATCCAATTATCCTTACACTTATTCTAATCTATAAACTTATCTGTCTAATAAATGTCTTCTCTATGATAAAATTATGAAAGTTAAAAACATTGTTACAAGTTCAGCTGGAAATGAGATATAAATAATCACAATAACAAATGATAACCAAGATAATAAACAAGGATTACTATTTATAGGTAGATAGCATCCAGGGGAAACATCAAGTTCATATATAATTGAAGGAATTATTAATGCTTTATTGTCAGTTGAGACTGATGATTTGAGGAATAAATTTGTTATAAAAATCATTCCTATGTTAAATGTTGATGGAGTAGTGCATGGAAATTAGAGATGTGGTTTAGAGGGTTTTGATCTCAATAGAAAATGGGGATGTAATAGAAATAATACATTAATTTCTGTTGAAAAATTAATTTATCATTTTCATTAAAACTATCCTATCTAATTGATCCTAGACATACATGGTCATAGCAAAAAGTAATCAAATCTTATATATTAGATTATCTGCCTTTTTCTATGGCCATAGTTGCAATCAATTCATTAATGATCTTTGTGACTCTGATAAAAGATTCAGTCTAGAAAATAGTAGATTTATGAAAAATACTAGATATTTGAATCATACTGCTAGAGTTTATTTGTAAAAATTATTAAATATGAAACAAAATATTTATACACTTGAAATTTCATACTTTGGTTATAAAGAAGATAATTAAATTGTTGATTTTACTCTAAATGATTTAAGATCTATGGGAAAATAAATTGTTAATATTCTTTCTAAAAATTCAGATTATGAAAAATCCACAAAGAGTTTACTCTTAAATGATTAATATTCTGATATCAGTCTCTCTGAATCATCAATTTCTAATGATGAAATAACATTAGATGAAATTAAATAAATTTAACCAGAATCATCTAAAGAAAAAACTACAAATTTTAATAAGCAATATCCTAGAACAAATTCATTTAAATAACGATAACTTAGATCATCTTAATCTAGAAATAGACCAAAATCTTAATCGATCTAAAACTAAATTAAATACTAATAATTTACATATAATTTTATTGATAATTCCATTAATAATTTCAATTAAAAAATTGAAAATTATGATCATTAAAGTTTATTCATTTCTCAACAAAAGCCTAAACAATCTGAATATACTACTTAACCTTTAGCTGTGATACCTTAACATAGTTTAAAACATTAATTCTTATGGCAAAACAGATTAAAACAATAAAATTAACTGAATTAAAGAGAAATTAAAATTTAAAATCTCAAAGAATAAAGAGATTTAAAAATATATCAAGAATTCAAAGATTATGTGAATAAATAGAATAATAACAAATCCTTACTTCTTAAATATTCATTTAATGACACAGATTTATTTAAAAAGTTTTAAGCCAAAAAATAATATTTAATTATTAATTTATGATAGATACAATTTTAATATAGTATTATAATTTTATGAAATAACTTTAAAAATTAATTTTTTTTCATTTATGATGGTGCTTATGGATTGATAGCAGCTATATAAGCTTAAATGAATTAATGAAGTTAAGATTCCTAGCTTAAAAAAGAATTAAGTTAATTAAATCAAAAATCTAAACTATTTTTATTTACTAATCAAATATATGGACTTTTATTTTAACTAAAAAAATAATTTATTTATTTTCATATTATAAAAAGTTAAGAATGATAACCAAGTTGATTTAAATCAATTAATGAATTAAAATATTTCATTAAATATATATTAGTAGAATCATAATTTGTCTTTGAGTTCTTGTATATAACTGGATAGCAACCTTGAAAAATTTTATTTTTTTTCTATGTAATTAAATGAAATACGTTACATTCTAAATTATTTTCAGCTTCCTATAACTCTTTCATTTTTTTGATTTGATCAATCATAAAATTTTATAAAATAAGTTCCATATTTGTATTACAGCTTTGTGAATTATTGATTAAATGTTGAAATTCAATTTTAAAATGATCAGAATTAATTAAATTTAATAGTTGTTCTTCAGCTATCTGTTGTTATATTTCTGGTATTTTATGGCAAATAGATATAATTTTATGTGAATTTTATAGGACTTTGTTAATTCTATCTTTGATAGTTTTTTATTAGTTTTAATTTATAGGGTTATTTAAAATCTAAGAAGCTATTCTTTTATGTCTAACTTCAACTATTGCTGGTGGTTAATTTATTTTTTTAATTTTATCTAAAGAAGGATTGATAAATCTTCTGAATAATGGCTTATTTTTCAAAAGAGAAGTTGTCTTTTCACTATTATCTTAATCTCTACTCTTATTTTCATCAATTAAAGTAGGTAATTTAAAATTAACTTATGGGGTATATAATCTTCTTGGAGTACTTGGTTTAATCTATTATATTTTCATTAAATTTTCTTTCTCAAACAATTCCAATACTTCACTAATTTAAGTATTAGAAGGATGAGAATATTGAGTTGGATATCTTTCTTTTAAAGGTTAAGTAAAGTTGAATTAAGTAATTGTTTAAATTTGTTAAGATTATAATTATTTAGCAATCTTTTCAATATCCTTATGAATTGATTTGGAACTACTTGAATGACCAATAATAGCATTCTGATTTGATTATACAATAGATTGCATTTATTTTCTATAGTAAAATCTATGATGAGAATGTATTGATGTATTTGTTTTAGCAAAGATTCCTTCTTTTTACATTATTTCATATAGACTAGGTACTAATACCGGGTTACTATTTTCTTTATTTTGAGATTTATTAGCAAACAATTCCATTAACAGATAAAAATATTAATAAATATCCGTTGATAAATTATAATCTAATATAAATTAAAACAGGTTTTTGATTCAAATCTTAAGAATTAAGAGCAATTCTATATATAAAAGATTAGATTTTATGAAATTTAACAAAAAGATTGTTATTAATCATGAGAATTATATTTATATATAATGATTTTAAGAAACAATAAATATCTTGATTGTTAGTAATAAAATGTTTTTAGAGATGAATTGGTGTTTAATTTTAAATTTTGATTATGTAGAAAAAAGAGAGCTAGATATTTAAAAAAAAAATGAAATTGATGAATAAAAATGAAATTATAGATATTTATCATGGATTATCTAATTTTTTATTTTACATAGAAAATTCAAAGCTAAAAGATCTTTGTATTTTGATATCTCCAGGTTAGCTTTTAGTGTCACTATTAGTTTCTAAAGGTTATAATTTGAATGAATGGAGATTAGTTTTCATTTCAATTTATTCCTTTTCATCTTCATCAGTTAGATCAGATGCAATAGAATCATCAGATGTAGATGATGATATATCATGGTCTTTTGTTTGAAGAGGATTGATTTTATCTAAGACTTCACTACCTTTATTATCAACAAAATATAATGTTAAAACAAAGATCAAGTTTACACATGCAATTCCCATATAAAAGAATCCAACTTACCTATAATTTCCATTAGTATTATAGATTTAAGAAGAAACAAGAGGGAAAACACATGCACCAATACTTTCAAATAATCCCATCAATCCAAATGCAGTGCCCATGATTCTCTAATCAACTAGATATTAAACACAAGGAATCATAACACATGAATAGAATGCATAACTAACTCCTAATAAGAACAAAGGCACTACAGCTGCAAATTAAGGAGATCCATCTTCAGGAGTTGGTATTATTGCAAATAATAAATGAGAGATTATAAAGAGTATGGATGTTAGTATCATCCATCTTCTTCTATAACCTACTCTATCTACTACACAACCTATAAATGGGGATATAAACACTAATACGATGTGATAATATTATACTTGGTGTTAAATAAGTTATCATAATCGCTCTACCTGCTGAAATGTTTGAAAGATTGAATCTCTATTGACAAAATTAATTTGCATTATCTAAGAAAGGAATAAATATACAAAGACTAAAAGTGCAAATCAGTAATAGGATCCAAACTGTACCTGATAATTATTTAATATCTTTCAAACTAATTTCTTCAGTTGATTCTTCTTATTTTTCCTATTCTTAATCTTCGTCATCTTCTTTTTTTATCATATTCTATTCTAAAACATATTGAGAATCAGATTCTATATAAAAAGTATGTCAAACTTATTACTCACATCTTTAATCATATTTATCTGCAAATTTATCTAAATAAACTAAAACTATGCCACATGCAAATGAAAATAAACAAAATCCTACACTGGTAAAAAGTGGTACCGACAATTTCTAACTTGATTCATAAATTAAAGGAGTTAATAAACTATTTAAAGCACCACCTAATTCTGGAATAGTCATTATTATCCCCATAGCCTATGTTAAGTTACAATATTTTACTGTTGCTAATTCACTACCCTTAAACCATAAACTTACAAATGTACTTTATGCAATTATTAAATTCTCACTAGCTACACCAAATATAGCTCTTCCCAACAACATTAATGAATATTCATTAAATTTTCCACCCAATGCTATAATCAATTAACCTATTGTAACAATTAATGTAAATGTAAATATTCCAAATCTTACTCCTAATCTATCAATAATCATGCCTACAATATTTTCTATCTATTCTACCTCCTAAAATTGTTAAAAATATATTAGGTAATGCAAATACACTATAAAGTAAATTAAACTGAATTATGTTGATTTCTAACTCTTACTAAATTTATGTTTGTAAAGCTTAAGGATTATCAAACGAATAATTGTTTCCTAAAAGTATAAGAGCAGCTAAAGATACAGCTAAAAACCTCCATTTTGTTTAACGAAAACTCATTTTCTTACACAAAAATAATAATTATTTAATTTATTCTTATTAATTTTATGGAATGACATTTAATAATATTTATTAAAATAGAATTATAATATAATTTTTATAAATATAATCATGAATATTATAAAACCATAGGAGAAAAGTCATCACCAATAGCAACTAATTTAGTTTTATTATCATTAATTTTCATCTATCTTACACAACCTTTATTCATAGCTCCAAAACCATAAAGACATTAACCAGAATCATTATCATAAAATAGAATATTGCCATCTCCACATCCTGCAATAGTCATATTATAAATAGTTTCAATAGAAAAAACAGCATCTTTAGCCTTCATCATTGAGACTGGTTTAAATCCAGCAACAATATCTATAATTTTACAAGTTGCATCAGCACTTCCAGTAATAACTAGAAAATAAAATAAGAATCTTACTAAAGTTTTAAAGATTAACAGTCAGACCATTAATTGATCCTTTATGAATTTAACTTTAATTTACTAATTTATTAGTCCTCATATCATGAATTGCTATTGTTCCATCATTAATACCAGCAGTAATTACTAAATTATTATTACCTCCATCCGAATATAATAAACATTTAGAAACAGCTCCTTAATGTACATGTTTTGACATTACTGGTTCTCCTTCATTAATATCCCAAAATACTACAGTACCCAATTTATCACCACTTACACATAATGAATTTTTCCAATCAAAATCTAAAACTGCACTTTTATGTGGACCAAATAACTTTCTGCTTTCTTACATCGAACTTAATTACCAAATTACCAAAGTTTAATCATATGAACTTGATATACATACTGATTATTCATCTACCAATAATTTAGTTATAGATCCTTAATGTCCATTTAGATCATTACATCTAACTCCCTTAGCATCCCATAAACAAATCTTACTATCCATTCCTGCTGATACTATTTATCCATTCTATAAATGTTACACTGAACTCACCCATTCACTATGACCATATCGTTTTGAATATAATTCTTTTTCATATTTCATTGATGATATATTATAACATCTTAAACCATGATCTGCTGATCCTGTAACTAAATGATCCTTCATTATATCCATACAGAATATCCCTCTACCATCTAATGAATTACATAATTTATACGTCCTGGTTCTAATGGTATACTATTTGTTGGACCTTTTCTCCATTAAGATAACAATTAATGTGATAACATTTCTACTTATAAATAATTAATATTTATTCATAAATTTTAAGGAATCATAAATGCACAAACATCTCTTTATTCTTCACTACAAAAATTAAAATGACTGCACGCTTCAAATGTTGCTACTACATCTACCTTTATACCAAACTTTCTAAACTTCTCAAAATAAGAATCTGGTAAATTGTGTTTCTCTCTTCCTGTCCCTATCAAAACATAACCTAATCTATTTATCAAACTCTTTACTTGGTCTTGGTTTTATCACTTCCAAAATATCAAAACTATGTGCTCTTATATCACCTGCTGTCTATACATCCCATAAAAATATTTATTAAGGAAATATTAATATACTTCCTGGATACCAAACATCATTCACTGAAAAGTATCCATTACCCAATCCAAATACTTATTATAATACTCCTTTATTATGCAAACTTGGCTCTATAAAATCAAATATATATTCTGTTTTCCTTTTATTTTGTTTTGTATCATAAAATTCTCTTACTTTATTTATTGAAGGATCCTTAAATGGCAATTCAGTCTTTCTATCCATTATTCTTTATTTTATCTACTCCATATTTACTGTCACATTTTTCTTATCAATGTTTTAATTTTAACAAAATAAAAATTTTGGAAGCTTTCTTAATTATAACATTATAATTATAAATAATAATAGTATTTAAAAACATTGTACTCATAATATATACATGTATAATAAAATGCTAACTTAAAATTTAGTTGCTAAACAGTCAAACTTTTTTATTTCAGTATTTTGTTTAATTGAGAATTTAATTATTTTTTTATATATTTCTTAGATTATTTATAAGAGTACACATCTATATTTTGAATTAATATAAATAATGCCTTTGTTTCTATTTTACCATAAAATAAATTAATAGTTTCATGTATAAATCTGCTACTCTATTAAAACAACTTGTAGCTAATGCTAGTCTTGGTTTTGTGTATTTTGGATACTCTGTTGGTTATTTGAATCCTGCACTTTAAACTGTTGATCTAGTTTTTGGAATCACCGAAAATGTTGATTATTATAATGGTCTATTGTCTGGTATTTTATATTCTTAATTAGCTATACTGACTATTGGAGCTGCAGTTGGAGTTTTAATAATGCCTAACTTGTTATAATATTTTAGTAGGAGGTAATCACTGATTATTTTGGATTGTTTTGGAATTTTAGGATATGGAGTGTAACTAGTAGGAGTTTGGAAATTTTTAGTAATTGGAAGATTTATAGCTGGAGTAGTACTTGGCCTAAATTCAGCATTGGTAAAGAAAATTAAATAATTTTATTAAGGTTCCCGTTTATGTTAACGAGTTTAGTCCTTCAGAACTCTAAGGAGTATTGGGTTCTATTATGACTATGTCTGGTAGCTTTGGATTATTTATATCTTTCACTATTGGTTTATGGTATATTAGATATTAAAATTATATAGGTATAAATAAACTCCAACTTTAGATGATTAGTTTTGGAGAGTTGGTTTTGCTTTTCCTTTACTAATTTGTGCCTATCGTACTTACAATCTAATAAAATACTTTAATTTAGATTCTCCTGATTATTATATGAGTAAAAATGATGAAACAAATGCTATAGAATCTATTAAGTTTATATATTAAGAATAATACATTTCAGATATATTAAAATAAACTAAATAAAATAAAAAGTATAGATATAATTATATTTATAGATAAAATGCAAGCTCAACAGAATCATACAAAGATTTATTTTAAGGAAGATTATTTAGGAATTTAATTAGAATATCTTTATTAGCATGTATTGGACAACTATTAGGAATTAATGCAGTTATATTTTACTCAACATAGATATTTAACAAGATTACAAATAATGATGTTTAAAAATCTAATATACTGAATCTTTTTATTCCTTTATTAGGAATTCTTGGAGCATATTTAATGGGCTTTGTGTTAAATAAAATGTCAAGAAAAAACTTTTTTTCGCTTGGAGCTCTAGCTTGTGTATTAGTAGAATTTCCACTGGGATATATGACCTCATTATAAGAATAACCAGCCATTCTTATAGTTTTATTCATATTTCTTTTTATATTGCTTTTTTGTATTACAATAGGACCAGCATTTTGGGTAAATATCTAATTCTAAATTAGGTTGTTTTACCAGAAATGGTATCCCCAAAAGGTGTTTGTTTAGCAACTAGTGTTAACTGGGTGGCAACAGCTATTGTTGGTTAATTTTTCCCTATTCTTGTTTCCTCTTTTAGCATATCAGCTTGTTTTTACATTTTTTCATTTTCAGGTATTTTAGGAGTTATTTATTTATAATATGACTTTAATACAGATTCAAAAAATGCTGATACATAATAAAGCACAGAACTAATAATTTTAAATTAATGAGTTCCTATTCTAATTATGTTTATATAAACAATAATTATTATTTTTTTTGCGGATTTCTTTTTATTTTGATAAAACTAAGTATTTTAAATCATTATTTCTCTCATTATTGATCATTTTTATTGAATATATGAAAAAATCGATTTTAAGAACTTTATTTTTGTATAACTATTATTAATTAAAATTCTCACAATGACTTTTTATTAAGTATTATATTTCGAAATTTAAATTAATTAAAAGTTAAATAAACATTTATTGTATTTAATTAAATTGTTATAATGAGATTGTGAAAAAGTTATAAAAGAATAGCTGCTTCTATGTTCTAATGGCTTACTATTTTTCTTATATTAATATTCCTATTAGAATTAAATTCTATTTTTGATTAAATTTAAATTCAATAAATACAAAGACTTCATTCAAAAATCATAATTTTACATAGCTACGTAGAAATAATATGATAAAAATTCACATTATATATTTGTAAAATAACCTAAAACTTTCAATATTTTTTTGAAAATTTTAGAAAGCCATATGATACCTGAAATGCGATTAGAAATTTAAACAAAAAATTTTCTTAAGACCATTCACCTAAGACGAGTGAACACCAATTGTTAGAACAAGAGAAAAACTCTATATTTCATATTTAAATATATAGATAATTTTTATTGATTATTTTATTGCCTAGTTATATAAATGGAATTCTATACAATTTTACCTCTTGATCTCTTCTAAAATCAAATCCTAGATTAAAGAATCTAAATGTAAATATCGGATCAGTAAATTAATATACAAGAGAATCAGAATTTTGTCATAGGAGTTACTCCAGGCTAGAATCAAATACTAAGCTTGAAAGGTAATATATTGATAATATTAAATTAAGATAAGCAATAACTTAAAAAAAATGATGATTTTTAAGTAAAAACTCATTATTTATCTAAAATTTTCTTAATGTGCTGATGTTAGCCTTATAATATTTTTTTTGCTTCTTCAATAGCCGAGATCTTATCTATTCTAACTCTTTAATTTCGGCATGACGAATCAAAAATGTTAGTAAAATTACCTTTAAAATTTTCATTTAATCTTTGAAAATCGTTAAGCTAGCTTTAAACAGGGTCACAATGGTATTTGGTATTACGTATCTCTGTCATTTTCTTTCTTAGATGAGTAGAAGCTAATTTTAAACTGTTCTCAACATTTTATTCTTTATAATCATCATCATTCACATAAGTTTCTGATCTTATATCTTTTATACTATATTGATTCAATGGTAGGTGTCCTCCTTGCATTATTTCAATATGCAAAAAGTCAGAGCCTAAATTCGATTCTACGTTTCCAGTTTATTTACAAATTGAAACAAAAAAAACTGAGCGTTTAAGGAAAAACTTTCGATTTCTTTTTTCTTTCTTGCTGAAAGAAGCTCGAGGTGATTCAAAATTTTATATTTTTGATTTGTTGTCTCTTATATCAACTTACATTTTTAAATGAGCATTAGACTTTTTATCAATCTCAAGATCTGTACAATTCATTAAATAAAATTAATTATTATATGTAATTGGATAAAGACATCTATAAAAAGACACTTTATTTAATATTGCAATTTTTAATGAATACTTTAAAACAAAATTTATGTATTAGTAATAATTTGTAGAAAATCATAATAATTAATTAATTTTAGCAGAATATATTTTCAATTATTTATTCTAATAAAGAGAATATAAAAGCAAAAAATAGTTCTAAACCATTTAATTCTTTACTAATATGAATTATGTTTGATAATTAATAGATAATACATTTAATTTTAATTTTTATCCCAAGTTAAATATGATTTAAATATGATATTAATTTGTTTAATCTATGAATTATTTCTTCGAGGATACAATCTCATGTTCATAATTTATCATTTTTCTTGATATTACGATTAACAATAATTAAAAACATATATTATATGTCATTCAACCAGTAATAATAATATATAAAATGCATAAATTATTTCTAAATCAGAACAAATTTACTTAATCTTATTTTTTAATGTTTATCATATTACTTATTTATAATTAGCGGAGTCAGTTATTAATCTGATATAGAATCGAACAAATGAGCTATAATATTGTTGAATTCGTTAGATTATTAAAATTTCATCTGATCAATATTATTAAAAATATATATTACTTAATCATGATACCATGAGTCTATGTTGAATTTAGATGAAGCTTTATAGTTCTAATATGTTGGTAAATGTTGGAAATTTTTTCTCATCAGATTTTGATTAAGAAATATTTTTTTCTTTTATTTAAAGTGACTTAAATATTGATTTTGAAGCCATGATCAGCCCTTTCTGCATAGATAACTATTAGTTCTCCTAGTGACTCTATTTTTTTAATTAATTTTATTTATATAGTAAAATCTCCCCAGAATTGTAGTCGACTAAAACTGATGTGTTGATGATATAAACCTTAGGTTTTCTTCTATGCTTCGACTACTGAGGAGCTACAGTACCTACTTTTTTATATAAGTTTATAATATATTTGGCTGATGAATAGTTGATGGAGTGAAGTTTCGAGGCCTTAAATAATAAAAATTATATTACTTAATGAATAGATAAGTGATCAGTCATAACACTTTCTATGAGTTATTATTTCAATGAGAGACTTATCTTCTTTACCTTTTTTGTCTTCATCTTCGTTCGCAAATCTTTAAATTTTTATTCAAACATTGCTTTTTATCAAATTATTTAATAATTAAAATCCTTGTTTAATAAGACTTTTATAATCTCAAAGTTATCAAAATGAAATTAGATTTACATGATAGTCACCCATAATAGAATGGCACCTTATAAATCCAAAAATAAGCAAAAATTTGTTTAAAGAGATGAAAATTATTTTAAAAAAAATTTAATTAGGCTTTCGAGATATAATATCTTCATCTTTAACGTCTTATATAGAAGGATTTATCTTATACAAATTAAGGAAGATGATACTATAAGAAAATTCTTCGATTAAGAATAATTCAAGAATATATTATATGTAGATCTTTGTTAATTAGCCTTGAGATTTAATTACGAAAGTATTTAATTAATAAAACATATATGATATAAATAAATTTTTCATTTTTACTTCATCTAAGTATGTTATCTATGGAGAAATTTTTTTAACATTTCTTCGTCTCGACATTCTTAATAATGAAATTTATGCCAGGAAATTTTCCCTAGCTTTTCATAGATCAATTCTGAAGTTTAAAGTAAATTCTGGTTTTTGTATTCCTCTTGTAAAGAAGAAAAATCACAATAACTTATTTTTTGATTATTTTTAGCCATAAGAATGCTGCCATCTGATACATCCACAACAATATTAACATTTTAAATAATTGATTTTTGTTTACTTTTTGTATGTTATTGTTCTTCCATACAAATTCCTTTACTTTTAAAATTCTTCATAATATACTTCGCCGTTGAATACTTTATGGAAAGCTTTTAAGCAGCCTTTCATATATCATAAATTATACTTATCGAGTTGACATATTCTCAGAAATTACTAAATTAATCAAAGATTATTTTCTATGCTTCTCTATTCTCTTATGGTTTCTGAATTTTGAGGTGGATTTATTCATAGGAGTATTTATTTTCGACATTATATAATTTAATTAAAACAAAATCAGAAGAATTGCATAAAAAGAACTTTACAATATATGGAAAATTTCAATTTTAATTGTTCATTTTCTGATTCATTTACATATTCTACTTAATGTGTTAAATAAAAGTAAATAAATTAGATGAAAACTAATTCTAGTTCAGCTATTTTATATAAGCTAAAAAAATCAAGTTAAATATAATATCTAATTGTTGTAATTATTTAGCGGATGAGTAACCATTTCCATTATAAATAAATTTTTTAAATAAGGTTACATCAAACAGTATATTTAGTGTCCTTTCTCAATAACAATCAGTAGAATCATTAAATCAAATTGAATCAGTATGCAATTCAACTTTTTAATTTTTATAATCAAGTTCGTTAAATTGTTAAATTCACATGATATTTCAGAAAGATTAAAGCAATGATCTATTGATTAATTATATTACTTAAATATAAAGAGCTATAAAACTTTTTTACCAAGACAAATATTAATGTACAAATTTTTTAAATCCTTTGACTTCAATTAAAATGTATAAAATGAATAAAAAGAATATCATATATAATTAGTTTCAATCTATTATTTGATGACTACATTTGAAGAACCCATCATTTAAATTATAGTAGATGAAATTGCTGAAGAATAAGGTGATTAAAAAAATAGAAAAGAAATTGATGAAAATAAAAAGAACAAGAAATAATTAAAATCGGATAAGACTTAAAAAGGATTTAGATCTAATTTTGATGGAAAATAATAATTCGGAGATAAATCCATATGTAGATTATGTTAATAAACAACTTTATAATAACTTTATAATATATGCAATAGGTGTCATTTTAGATATCATCAAGAGTGTGCAAATTAAAATTAATATGGATCTTATAACAAAGAAACTTAAAAATGGATATGCAAAAAATGTATTAATAGATTAGAGATATTAAACAAAAAAAATAAAGATAAAAAAAGAAAGAAAAGAAAAATACAAATATAAATATAGAGTACAGAATAAAGTGATAATGAAAATAAAGTTTCTCTAACTGATTTTTTGTAGAGATTTCCAACATACAAAAATCAAGGATAAATTTTGTTTCCTATTCTTGATGAATATTTAATAGCATATTAAGACCTTTTTCAAGTAGAATCAAAAAAGAAACCTTAAATAAAAGAAGACTAAGATATTCCCAACTAATATTTCTAATAAGTCTTAATCATTTGGGATGCATATAATAATTATGACAAAATTGTTAGTGATATATTAAATGTTGAAGAGAGCAATTAAGATAATGTATTTATTTGAATATTAGTTTAGTAATCTCAAATAGGAACATTTATTCATTTCAAAGATCATCATTAGTTATATTCATAGAAATCAAGAAAATAAATTTATCAGATGTTAGATACTGAACCTCTTAAGTTAGTTGAATTTTTTAGTTGGTTTTATGCAAAATAGTTAATTGAAGATGTAGACTTTGAGTAAATTTAGAAAGCATAAGAAGTAATAATTAATTTTTATTTAGAATGCTTTTTGGTATTTAATGGGGTTTTTATGGTATAATAATAGATAGCAATATTATGAAATATATAAAGAATCATTACAATATATAGCACATTATTTATATCAGTAAGGAATATTAAGTTTGAAAGAGGAAGATTTGAAATTGCTGGATAAAAATAATAAAGACTATTTTCTTAATCTAATTCTCATTTTAATAGATGGATTGGCTGATTTAAAAAAAACTTAAAATTTAATTTAATATAGAGTCGAAATTCTTATATCAAATAATAAAATAAAAGAATAGCTAGCAGCTTAAGTAAAAGAACTAAGATCTTAAACTGTAGTATTATAGCAAAATATAGATTAATTTGGATTGGAACAATAATAGCTCAAAGTAGAAATTTAATTTAATATTTTTATAGCAAAACTTAACATCTGGAGATTTGAATAAAACAGATTTTATAAATATATAATAATAGATAGAAGTTACCAATAATAAAATAAAAGAAAAAGAATTAGCGAAATCTAATTTCACAAAGAAACTTATATCAGTATAAGAAAGATATATTTAACTTGAAGAAGTAATTATATTATAATAATATTTCAGGAATTACATTTAGTATAAATACCCAACTTATTAATAAATCCTTCTATGTTTTTGGGATTTGATTTGAAAAATTCATTATATTATTTCTTTCTTAATGAAAGGGATAAAATATTTGTTTAATGGAAAAATTCTTGGATTGATTCAAATATGAAATGGGGGTAAATTTAATTATTAAATATAGTTTTTATAATTTTGATGATGTTGAAATACTTTTATAAACATTAAATCTTAAAGGTATTAAAGAATACTAATTGAAATTGAATTTAGAAGAAATTAAGAAGTAAAAATTAATTCTTTGTGATTCAAATCCTTCTGTAGCATTAAATGGGCATGATAAATCTATAGAAAAAACATAACCAGATTCTTAATCAAATAATAACAAATTATCATGTTTAAATAAGTAAACAGAAATTTAATTAATTCATCTATGTAAATTATTAACTGAAATTGATTCTAATTTAACTAATTATCTTAATGATAAAAGTTGTAGATGGTGTAGTGCTAATGTACGTAATGTATTTCGTAAAAGTTATGATGAAAACAAAGATTCAATAGATTGTTTAAAAAAAGCAGTAGAATTTTTTATTGAAAATACATAAACTTAAGAAAGATTAGATAAATTATAAGAAGGTGATACTTTAGATGATAATCTTTATATAGATTTTGATGATGATTCAGCTTTTCTAATTACAAGAAAAAAAAAAATTGTGGAAGATGAAGATCTTGAAAATTAAAATTAAAATGAGAATGAAAATTTTAGATAATTAGAAGCTCTTGATGCTAATAAATTAAAAATTAGAAGAATGCCAATGAAACTATTTGGATGCTATTTTGAAAATCTAAAATAATGTTTATTAGATTAAGTAAAAGATAAATATTGTGATTCATTATAACTAAAAACTTGTTTAATAGTTTTAAAGGAAGTAATTAAAATGTACATTTAAAGAAAATAAGAAGAATTGTAAAGATAAGAAAAGAAAAGATATTCACATTAATAATAATAATAACCATCCTTAATTATTGAAGAAAATTATAGGGATTAAGTATAAAAATTTTAGCAATCAGATGGAGAGAATTAATGGGAAGAATAATGCAAAGTTTGTGGATAAGGTGGTAAAGTACTTTTATGTGATACTTGTCCTAGAGTATTTCATCCTAGATGTTTAAAGCTTAAGGAAATTCCTAAAGGAAAATGGAGTTGCATGATATGCTTAAGCTATTTTTCTAGATAAGTTAAAACTAGATAAACTTTTAAAAAGATGCTAACTAAATGATAAAATTAAATAAGAGATATATAATAATCTATTTTACATTTCAGTATTTAATCATTAATATTAATCTTTGCATCAATCAATTAAGAATTATTCCATCTGAATCCTAAGATTATCATTATCAATTGATGATTTTATTGAATACTTACTGGGTTTAACAAATACTTCTATCTTAGGTAATTCCCATCTTTATTTTTTTATTTATTCTTCTTCTTTAATTCTTTTCTCCAATATATTTCTATATTCTTCAACTGTCATTAATTTTAAAGGTTATGGATATTCTAATTTTGGTAGCTCATAAACAAATTTTTTTCTAGTCTTCTCTAATTCTGGCAGTTTTTCAAAAGAATTTTATAAACTGAAATTATGCCTTCTCTTTTTATTATGTATTTCTTAAGGTAATAATTATTTAAGTGATTAATGTCCTACTTATCTAAAAATACTATATTGTTTTTCTCTATATAAAGATGATGGGTTATATTTCCATATACTTTAATCATTTTTCATGAACAAATAATTTATGTTAAATATTATTAAAATTTTGTTTACAACAAATTAATCAATCTATACTACTTAAATTAAATAAAATTAATTTTGTTTAAATTTTCAATCCTTACCTTCTATTTCATTCCTTAATTTTAATTAAATATTAATAGTAAACTCCATTAATAAATCAATTTATGTAAGACTATGAAAAAATCGTTATTATTTTAAAAGGAGATTATATAATACAAAAAGATATATTATAATAAACAAAATAAGATTTTTAATTGAAATAATATCAAATTTTATAAATTTTATTTCATTTCTTTTATAATAAAATTATTGCTTTTAGTGATGATAAAATAAAAATTTAAATAATGTTATTTATATTAAAGTCAAAAATAATAATAAACATAGTAGAAATGAATGAATTTAAAAAAATAGATATGAATTAAAAATAAATATGATAAAATGACATTTAGTATGATAATCCAAATAGAGCTAATCATTTCTTTCCAGCTTTTTTTTAATTAGCTTATGCTTTTTTAGGATCTTAAGCTTATTATTTTTCTAAATTTTCAAAAAATTTATCAGGATCTTAATAATTTGGATTAGAAGGTTTTAATGTAGTTTCAATCCATGTATCTAAATCCTATAATGATAATATTATTTTTTTACTTCAATATCTTATTTTTTTTCTGCATCTTAATCCATTTTAAGTTTATTAGTCCAAAGAGTTCCTTTTTTAATCTTTGATTAAATTAATTAAATTTTTTTTTCCATTTCTTTTTCATGTAATTAATTAATATTAACTTTTCTTTAAATATTACTAGATCCTGTAATTAAGCCACCTTCCTTAAAAAAATCAGGTGCATAGTCTGGATTTTTATAAATTTTATCTCCTAATGATGCCACTGGTAATCTAAATTTAATTATTTTAATTACCCATTTCTCATTTAATAGAGATATTCTAACCTTTACTTTTTTCCCATCATTTCTTCAATCTCATGTCTTTATTCACAATGTATAGGTGGAAATGTTTTAATGCCATATGAAACATCCTCTATATGTCCAGATTATCCTTCTTTTAAATGTAATCTTTATGCTCTAGGTTTCTTTTCTTATGGATGATGTTCAATAAATTATTTTCCTAATATGATAACTGCTATCTTATACCAGGAGGAAATTCTTATGATTTTCCATCTCCAGGTCTAGGTATCTTAGTTTTAAGATGAGGTATCCATGTATAAGGATCTCCAAATTTTGGATCATAATGTACTCTTCCTAATGGATGTTGAATTTCTCCTCCTGCAAAATCCTTTATACAATCTTAAGGTTTTATATGAATTTTCTATTTTCTCTAAAAAGGTTTACTTCTGAATAGTTAAATTTACAAGATTTCAAACCATGCCATGCTTGTTCTGATTGCATTTCTTTTCCTATTATTTTTTAGTTTATATAAAATAAAACAAATAATTCAATCTCTAAAATAATTTTTTATTCTAAATCTATTCACTCAACAAACTTTATAGATCAAATTAAGTTCAATTCGCTAATTCATGTAATCTACTCATAAATTCTTTCTATACTCATACCTTTGTCTCTTTTTATCTCATTTTTTTATGTCAGTTATGTATAAAAACTGTCTACTCAAATATATCTATCATCTTTCCTATTTTTTACTCACTTAATAAGATTCATAAACTTATTTTGATTTTAAGATCAAACTAAATTAATATATTTAATGAATTCATTTAAGACTTAATCAATCAATAACTATTCAAGTTATGATTGAATAATTGTCCATAAACTTAGGATTGTTTCTTTTCCAAAATATAAACCTAATGTTGATATACCTTTTTTCTAATTTTATATTGAATCTGTTCCTATAATGCTTTTTATGTATGATATCATAAATTCTTTATTCCTTCAAAATAGAATTCAATAATTTAATAAAGATATAATTCAATTTGTACTCTGCATATATCTAAGTTAGTCTATATTTTTTGATAATTATCTTTTATGTTTCTTTATAAGAATTTTCATTATATATAAAATATTCTAAATTACTTTAACTCTTTATAATAGATTATAAAAAATTGTAAATTTTATAAATGTTATTTTTGTAATTCTCAAAGGAATATAATTTAATCTATATTTCCAATAATAAAACAACATAATTTATAATCTCTCTTTAATAAAATTAGTTTGATGATATAGTACATCTTAATAAATAAGTTTGAATTTAAATAAAAATCTAATGTGCATACAAAAGAGTTATAGAAATTTATAATTTACTTTATAAGTCTTGATAATATGATTAATGATAATTCTAAATTTATCAAATTTAGTTGTCTTTTATAATCTTTTGAAGAACCTTTATATATAGATATATTATATACATTAACGAAAGTTTAGATAGAATAAAGAAGATGTCAATAAATTTAGAATTTATTCTATTTTAAAATTAAATTCTAAAGTTAACAAATGACTTTAGATAATGATATAATATATAAAGAATAAATAAATAAAAACTTTTAGCTCATATCATAAATCTCTATATACTTAATTGCAAGTATTAAATAAGCCAAGAAATGCTGCGATTGCTCCAGGTATTACTTCATTTTATTTCAAATCGAACTAAAATTTTAAAACTTTAAATAATACTTTTCCAATTAAAATTTATTGAAAGGTTTTTACAAGACAATATGTATAAGGAAAGGGTAATGGGATGAAAATTATTGTTGGAGGAAACACTATGCAAAGAATTATTAGAAAAATAACTTCAATTATTATTATGTCTAATATACTTTTATATTCTTACATAAAAAACGAATTCGTTCTCTTTCTATGAGTAAATAGGTTAATACTATAAAATTGACAAAAAAATTCAATGTTATAGTTATGACTACAATTGATACAAAGATTGTGTCAACTAAATTTATAAAATATAGATACGAGAAAATTTATTTGGTTCTAGTTCTCCTACACTTAAAAAAAAACTGAAATATAGAGTAGTATAAAATAATAGCAATCCCAACAATATTAAGCAACTTTTCAATGGCTAAAATAATGTATAATGTTAAAGAAATACTTATCTATTTTTGTTTCTCACTCCCATTCTCATTAGCAGAATTAAAATACCAATTGAGACATATGTAAATACAATACCCATTATTGGCGTTTTAAAATCTATTAATAAACTTAACAAATAAAATAATGAAAGGAAAACTAGTGTCCAAATTATAAATATTCCAACTATTTTGATCAAAAATAACTTTTATTTTTTGAACTCAATATCCTTTATTAAGTTTTAGATTTTTGTAATTGGTATTGATATTTCTTATTATTACGAATACTATTCATTATAGGATTATATTTGATCTTAATTTGATGATAAGTTTTCTTATTTTTGTGAATTAGTGGGTAAATTAAACATGTCAATTGGATTGGTTATGCCAATTTATTTCATTATTAATAAAAATTATATATTTTAATTTAAGTATTGTTAATTAAATATACACAATACAGAATATTTTCTATAGCCTATTATGAATTATAATTTACTATTTTTATTTTACATAAAAATTAATATTAATATATATGTACTCAATATGCTATTTATCATAATTTCTTATTTAAAATTATTAAAAATATTTATAATGAAATTATAATGCTCTTCACAGATTAACCTATGGTAAAATTATGAAATTTTGAGATAATAATTAATTTAAATTAAAAAAGATAGTTTCACTACATAATTTAGTATTTAAAAATTAATTTTCTCAATAAAGATGATAAAATTTACTTTAATACTCTTAAAACATTATTTATTCAATAGTTTTGCATTGAATAAAATACCATTATAGTTTAAATTACTTACCTTACTTATTCTAATATAAATAATCTGTAAAAAAAGATAATTATGGACTTGCTAGAAAGATTTGCATTATTGAGCAAAACAATATTAGAATTAGAACGATTAATGATGATAAAATCCCTTTGAAATATTTTTGAAATAAAGAATAAATAAAATACTCAGAGAGAAATAGATAAATTTACATTAAAAACAAAATACGTATAAAAAAAAACATACCAGATACTATTTCATTAATGCATTTTTTTTAACTCTATAAATAGTAATCGAAATTCTATAATCTCAAGAGTAAAGAAAACATAATGAGACCCATGATTTTTTAGTTTATAAAGGAGTAAAAGCTAGATTTTAATTAGAACAAATTTTTTTATTAAAATAATATTTAGTTAATCATTATAACCAATTATAATAAGTTTAATTGTAAAAATAAGTTAGACAAATGAATAGATTGAATATTTAAAGAGTGAAGTATGATTGTTGTTTTATAGATGATTTTTGAGAATTGTGATATTTAGAATCTTAAATTATAAAATAAATACTGAATTTGATATACTTTATTGTTTCTATCATTTTTTCCACTTCGATTTGATAAATCTATGTTTAAAGAATTAGATTAAAATTTTTTCTAGTTAGAAGATTTTTATTTCATCTTCGAAGAAACAGCTTAAAGAAATCAAAAATCAATATCTTTCGAATAATATATGAGGATAATTTAAATGAAAAAAGTAAGCTAAATTCAAGTAGTATAATTTGATTTATTAGANCAATACAGAATATTTTCTATAGCCTATTATGAATTATAATTTACTATTTTTATTTTACATAAAAATTAATATTAATATATATGTACTCAATATGCTATTTATCATAATTTCTTATTTAAAATTATTAAAAATATTTATAATGAAATTATAATGCTCTTCACAGATTAACCTATGGTAAAATTATGAAATTTTGAGATAATAATTAATTTAAATTAAAAAAGATAGTTTCACTACATAATTTAGTATTTAAAAATTAATTTTCTCAATAAAGATGATAAAATTTACTTTAATACTCTTAAAACATTATTTATTCAATAGTTTTGCATTGAATAAAATACCATTATAGTTTAAATTACTTACCTTACTTATTCTAATATAAATAATCTGTAAAAAAAGATAATTATGGACTTGCTAGAAAGATTTGCATTATTGAGCAAAACAATATTAGAATTAGAACGATTAATGATGATAAAATCCCTTTGAAATATTTTTGAAATAAAGAATAAATAAAATACTCAGAGAGAAATAGATAAATTTACATTAAAAACAAAATACGTATAAAAAAAAACATACCAGATACTATTTCATTAATGCATTTTTTTTAACTCTATAAATAGTAATCGAAATTCTATAATCTCAAGAGTAAAGAAAACATAATGAGACCCATGATTTTTTAGTTTATAAAGGAGTAAAAGCTAGATTTTAATTAGAACAAATTTTTTTATTAAAATAATATTTAGTTAATCATTATAACCAATTATAATAAGTTTAATTGTAAAAATAAGTTAGACAAATGAATAGATTGAATATTTAAAGAGTGAAGTATGATTGTTGTTTTATAGATGATTTTTGAGAATTGTGATATTTAGAATCTTAAATTATAAAATAAATACTGAATTTGATATACTTTATTGTTTCTATCATTTTTTCCACTTCGATTTGATAAATCTATGTTTAAAGAATTAGATTAAAATTTTTTCTAGTTAGAAGATTTTTATTTCATCTTCGAAGAAACAGCTTAAAGAAATCAAAAATCAATATCTTTCGAATAATATATGAGGATAATTTAAATGAAAAAAGTAAGCTAAATTCAAGTAGTATAATTTGATTTATTAGATTATAATAAAGGATTATTATTATATTATAATGGTCTAATTAAATTATCTAATATAATTTTTCATTTTGAACTGATCATCCTTAATTTTATTATGAAATTCTTATTTAATCTTAAAAATTAAAAATTTATAAATGAAATTAGATAGGTTTAAATAAATTATAAAGAGAAGAATTATTCTTATAAATTTAAATTTAAATTATTTAAAATATGAATTCAATTTTAAGTCCTTTATAATTTTATATTAATTTAAATTTTGATAACCTCTGAAAATTTTGAATTATTTATGATAGAAATATGATTCAAAAATGAATTGAATTAATTTTTTATAGGGTTAAAGTGTAAAAGTTTATTTATGCTGACTCCTACTTTTATAAATCTATTTTTGTAAATTTAATTATTATGAATTGAATTTTTAATAGAAAAATAAAAAATATTTAATTTATGTTGATAATCCTTAATTTTATGATTCATTTCCTGAATGGGATAATGAAAAAGATAAGTTCAGATAAAAAAAAAATGATATTTGTGATAATTTTTGTGCTAATAAGAAGTAATAGTTCGTACAAGGTTGTTTACAGTAATTTTTTTGGGACATTAAATTTAAACAATGGTAATTATTGATTTAAAGAATAATAGATTGGTTAAGAATAAATAAAGGTAGTCACTATTATGGAATAGCCTTATGTAACGGTCATAATGTTTTAAGTATTGATAACCAAAGCACATAATATAATGTGCTGATTCATAAATCATTTAGTTTAGAGCCTCATTATAAGGTAAAACTTGAATTTAAACTTTGGCAGTAATATAAATAATTTATATATAAATTAGAATAGATAATTGGAACAACAATCGTTTTTTAATTTACATAGATAATGAAATAGTTTTAGACCATTTATACTCTTGTTCAATGAGTGCAACACAACTTTGTGGTGAACCATCAAATGACGAAATCATAGAAATATCATAAGATTATCAACATAATCGTCCTTCTGCATAAATAGCAATTCTTGCTTAATTTGGAAAATGGGGAATTTCAGAATTCAAGTTAATTATAGAGGAGTGTGCTTGTGGATGCTCATTTTGCAATTCTCAAGGTTGTTTTGATTAGGTGATATCTTTTCAATCTTTTACATCAGTTTTTTTTTCATCACCAAGTGTTTAAGAAAGTTGGAATCCTTCAAATAATATCGATTATTGTCATGGTATATATTATTAATTAAAATGATAGACCTTTATTATCATAAATCATAGGGAACCTCTTTCGAGAAATTAATCTCATTAGATTAGCATGTTGCTATAAGTTTAAAGTTAAAAGTAATGATATTAAATTCTAAATCTACAACAATTACTTTTAAAATAGATGACATTATTGTACAATAATGGTCTTACACTTAGGGATGGATAGATTATACTCACAGTGATAAAAATTTTGATGGATTTTGGTATTATTATACATTAAGACATGTCGATATTTTCGAATATGCTCATACTACAAATACAATTAAAATAACAATATAGACATCAATGAGTAGTTAATATACCTCTTGGGCTCCATGGTTTGGGATTCGTGACTTTCAACTTTTTATTAAATAAAATACAAATGCAAATTAAAAATGTTAAGATTATACTTAAAGTGGTTTAGATGGATGTTTGTCTATTAATTTGATAAATATTTAAGGTTGTGAAATTTGTGTTAGAGGAATATGTATTTATTGTTAGAAAGGATGGTAATATGTTGAGATTACTAAGAGTTGTTTATCTATTTGTGGAGATACTATAATTACATCATTAGAGGAATGTGATGATGGGAACTCTATACCTTTTGATGGATGTTATAATTGTAAATTTTCATGTCCTTTAGAATGTGACATATGCTAATTCGGTTTATGTGTTTCTTCTAATGATTCAAATTAATCAAATTAATGTTTACCTTAACATTTAGTTTCTTATCCTAGAAAAAAAGAATAATTTTATCTACCTATATGTTAATATTAAGTTTTTTCAAATTATTACTAATTTGGTATTCCAATCCATAATAAGATCAAAAAATATAATTATTATTGTGATTTAAATTGCAATTTATGTTAATTTGATATATGTTTAGTATGCTAAAAAAACTATGTTTTAATTAATAATTAATGCATTCACACTTGTTATGATTTAGAACTTGATGGCGATTTTTAAGATTATGGATGCTATTTATAAAGCAAGAATTTTGTTGAAAAACTATTTTAATATTAAAACCCCATTGATTCAATTACAATGTAGCAATTTGATTAAAATATGAATAGCTTGATGAAATATATAAATTATCAATATTATTAAATTAATAATAAAAAGATAGATTAATGTAAGGATAGTAAAATAGAAATTTGTTTTGAATGTTAGAATAAATATAAACTTAGCAAGAATAGTAGAGAATGTATTCCAATAATAGATTAAGAATTTTGTGATAATTAATATAATTAATAATTTGATGGATGTTATAAATATGAATTAAGTTGTTAATTAGAATGTTTAGATTGTTTAAATGGTATATGTTTATTATGTCGAGATGGATGGTAATTAATAAATAATAATTGTTAATAAATTTGTGGAGATGGTTTACTAGCTAGTTAATCTATTGAATAATGTGACGATAATAATTAAATAAATGGAGATGGATGTTTTTAATGTGTTTTAGAATGCATTTAAAATTGTAATTTTTGTATAAATAATCATAATTGTATTATATGTGAAGATTATTTTGAATTAATTTAAAATTAATGTATACCTATATGTGGAGATTAATATCAGGTTGAAGGATTAGAGGAATGTGATGATGGAAATTAGATTCCTTATGATGGATGTCATAATTGTTAATTTTAATGTGAAGTCAATTGTAAAACATGTATTGAAGGATTATGCATAGAATGGAATCAATAATAAGATCATATAAATAATAATGATAATAATAATAATAATAATAATAATAATAATAATAATAATAATAATAATAATAATAATAATAATAATAATAATAATAATAATAATTATCCAGAATAATAATCAATAAATAAAAATTGTATTTAAGGATGTTTATTATGTTCTAAAGATATATGTTAAAAATGTGAATAATTTTCAACGCTTGAGGATGGTTAATGTATAAAATGTGGTAATGGATATAAATCAGATGATGAATTTTGTGATGATGGTAACACTTTTAATAATGATGGATGTTCAGAAGATTGTATAATTGAATCAGGATGGGATTGCAATCTTTCAAATCTCTAATTTAATACATGTCATAAAATTGCAAATCTTAATCTACAATTTTTAAGTCAATCTTTTGATACCTAATATATTCGTTTAACTTATACTAAAAAAGTTAAATTAGATGAATCAAATCCATTCTTTATTGATTCAACTTCATTTTCTATTTAAGATATCTAACCTGAAAAATATAATTTAACCATTCAACCAGTAATTCCTATTATTCTTGAATAAGCACGAGATATTAATTATAATATTATCATTACTTTTCTACTAAAAATTGAAATTCAACCTAATCTAACAGTTTCAATTTATACTTCATTATACGATGAAAATAATATTATGGTCCCTCCAAAATCATTAAATATTTAACTTAAAATACCTTAAGTAATGGACACATATTAATTAGAAACAACTAAAGAAATATAAAAATTAGGATAAAATCTTATGATGGGATTAGGTGGATTTGGTATATTACTATTAATTTCTGGATAGTTTATGTAATTTTTAGAAATACTTGATATTTTATAATATTAATCTAATCTTAAGTTTATAAATCTAGATTATCCTTAAAATTTATACATTTATTTTTAATCATCAGATTTTGTATAATTAAATACTATTTTTATCAATTTAAAAGTAATTGATGCATTTAGCTTAATTATTAATTAAGAATATCTTAAAAGTAGAGGCAAATTTAATTAATATGAAATTAATGCAGATTTTTTAAGCAATATTTGTGGATTGCTAATATAAATTTTAATTTTTCTATTAATTTATTTATTACTTTATGTTTATAAATTATTTTAAAAACATACTTGCTTTAAATCCAGACATCTATATAATTTAAGATTTATAAATTCCAAAATACTTAATAAAATTGTATTCAAAATACTAAATTTTTAAAGGAAAATCCGTAAATTATCTTATACTTTTTTAGAGTAGTAATTGATTTTAGCATTCTACACTAATAGTTGGGATTTAATATTCAAAACACTTCTTTATTTAGATTCAAATACAGAAATTAATTTTAGATCAGAAATCTCTATTTGCCTCTGTGTGATGTTTTTAATTTTAGTTATTTTAAGATTAATTAACCCATTTAGAAGGGGAAGTAAAAGTTTATTAATCAAAAATATTAAGTAATAACAACTTGAATCTATTACACTGTTAAAAAAACTTTTATTTATTTTAATTTTGATCAGAGTTTAAGACTTGCCACTACTTTAATGTTTACTTTTATCCTTTTTCTAGTTATTTTTTGTTGGTATTGTTTGGTAATTTAATTTGGTATCAACAAAATTTGAACTCCTGATGATTCTATTTATTGAATTTCCAATAATGCTATTTACTTAAATAGGCATAATATTTTGTTCTGAATTCTCAGAGTATTTCTCCGAAGATACAAAATTATATATAGGCTTCTTAGAAATGGGAATTCTTATTATTGGTTTATGTGGACCAATCATAAAACTAATCAAAATACTAAGCAATTCATTCATGTCTTATTTAAAGAAAAGAAAGAAAATGATGGCGAAAAAAAGGTTTTAGACTCTATATCGCTTTTAGATTATTTAAATTTGAAATTGTATTGACAGATATTTTATTTATAATCTATTATTTTAATATATCATAATTTTTTTATTAAATTAAATAAATTATTGGATTTTTATTAGAGGCAAACTTTATTTAATAAATTTATAAGTGTATTATCTATTTAATTTTGAATTGATTGTGTTCTGAAAATCATCTAATTTTAACACTTGTAGAAATTTTTATGATTATAACAATTTTTAATTATTTAATTAATTTAATATCTGGCATATTTATCTAAAAGATAATAAACTATTGTTTTCTATCACTTTATTCATATAATCTAAAATTTCTTTAATTTATGCTCCAAACATTATTTTTGGTTTAAGAAATCCAAATTTATAATTTGTTTTTTAATTCTTATTACAAATAGATGAACAATATTAATTATATTAAAACTTTTCATTATAAATTTAATACTATATAAATAATCAAAACTTACTAATTTTTAAATGTGATAATAAAAGAATCAGAAAAATAAAAGAGTATTCTATTCTTTATATATATTTACTTAAGAATCATTATTTTTTATATTATTTATTCTAATTTTTATGATCTTTAATTTATAATCCATCCCATTTCATACTAATGATTTTTTATTATTATCAAATTCTTATAAAAAATGAATTTAAAATAAATGATTGTTTTAATATATATATATATTAATTATATATAATTATTAATTTCTATATTATTAATATTAAATTTTCTCATAATTTATAGAATTAATTCTAGCAATAAATAACATTAATTTTAGTAATAACTTTACAGAGTTATGAATTTTTTTAAATTAGAATATTTTGCATTATATGTTCTAATTAGTACATGATTTAGGTAGACCAGAAATTTCTACAGAATAATAATAATTTAGATCTTAAGAATAATATAAAAAAAACAATTATAAAACTGGAAGGTAGGATTAAAATAAAAATGAAACAAAAAATTAATATTTATATAGTTTTTTAATTGAATAGGTATATATATATACTTAGGAATTTTATAATAATATAGATGAGTACAGATATACTTATTTCAAAACTCAATGAAGAGATTAAATTTAATTTGAATAGTTAGATTATACTTCATATCCAATAGATAGTGGTTCTTTATAAATATTCTATTAAATTTAATTTTGGTAAACCACCTTTTAAAGAACATTTTTAATTAATTGAACTTATTCTCTTCGTTTGATTTGTGTTTAATTTTTTTCATAAACCATAAGTAAATGATAAATTTATTTAATAGAATCCAATAAAATATTTGATGCTAATATAAATGAAAATAATCCAATGTGAATCCAACCTAAAACAGTAATAAAATCCTCATAAAAATTGATACAATAAGGAAAAAAGGATGAAATTATAATTAAAAAGAAAATTTCTTTAATTAAGAGCCTTAAAAGTTCAACTTTCGAATTAGTAGGTCGTACAGCAATTATATAATAACAAAAAAAACTGCACAAAATAGTTAATGAAATTATTTAAACAATAGGTGAATCAAATAGAAAACAAATAATAGCCATATAAATATTTACTTTGATCATAGAAAATGGAATGAAAAATCTTGACCAATAATCTTGGTTAACATTCTCATAAAAAATAGAATATTTATTATTAGTACTAGATTTATATTGTTTCTTTAATAGAGTGACAGATTTGAATAAAAATATATGAGGTATAATTATACTAATTAAAGCATTAAAAGAATTGAATGTTTCAAATAGATTTTCAATTTCAAAACTGAATTTATATTCTGGAAATTAAATATATGCACTATACATTAATTAAAATTAGCATGAAATAAATGTTTTAATTATTCCTGAATATATAAAATAGTGTGAGGTTTTTAAAGCAAATACTTTCAATAATTTGAATAATTTGTATAAAATTTTAAGCTATTTAAATTTTGTAATTTTCAATAAACCAACATATAAAAATGGTCTGATTAGATTTATAAATTTAGATAAAAAATATAGAAATATTGATACAAACATTGTTATGTAAAAGCTTTTAGCGTTGACTAAAAAGAAAGAATTGTTAAACTCTGAATCTTATTTTACATTATTTTTAGATTGAATAAAAGGTACTTTACCAAAATTTAATTGTTGAAACAAACTATCTATATTTAATTGATCATATAAAGGTTAAAAGGAGACTACTTTAAATACTTTTAAATATTAATCAAGATGATTTGGAAATTGAACACTTAAATATCTAGTGTATGAAAGTTATTAAAGTAGTGCTAGCATATTAAAAAATAAATCAAAATTACCAGTTAATAAGGAAAGTGAAGAGGATCCAATAAAGACATATATCATAATTTAATTAAAAGCAATAGTATTATTTAATCTTGATTACTATTGTAGAGATATAATAGAGGGAGTACCTAAACTTATAGTATCAATTAATTAAATGAGTTCTTAGTTTTATTCATTAATAAGAATAGATTAAGTAAATTAAATGGTGACATAAGGAGAATCAACTTTTTCTAACAAAGTTATATGAATATTATATACTATATTAGTAAGATAGAGTTATGCTGCAAAGATTGGTTCAATTATTAGGTGAAATTCAACATTTCCAGTAACATTAATTTTTATAAAATCTTCAAATCTTGTATTATTTTTGAGTTAAAGTTATTAATTAAATTATAGTTAAATAATTTATGTGGAATCCTTTTTTTAAGATATATTTTATAAAATGATTTTAGGTTTTAAATCTTTTTTGCATTCAGTTATTTAATTGATTTATGATTAGAAACATATCCAGTTTTTTTCGATTTGACATTTTGAATTACATCCATCGTCATCTTAATTATTTCCATCATCACATTATTCAAATTATTCTACTAATAATCCATTACCACAAATTGATTAACATTAGTTATTGTACTATTCCCATCCAAATGCACATTAATTACAAAAACCAAATATACAATCTAAACATTATTAATGACATTGAAATTTACATAAATAACATCCATCATTTTAAATGTTATTCATATCATCACATTCTTCTAATCCAACAATAAATCCATCACCACAAATTTCAGTACATGATCCATCAAAATTTAATTAGAATCCTTAATCACATTCTTAACATCTAAGTTCAATACAATTATTACATCCATAATAACATTAAAATTTACATTTATAACAACCATCATAAGGTAATAGATTACCATCATCACATTATTCTAAATCTCCTACTATACCATCTCCACAGAAAGTAGAACATTCTAAATTAATACATTTTTTATTCATATTATCCCATAAACAATCTTAATTAAATTAATCATAAAAACAAGCATCTTCAAATGAAATTGAATTACATGTTGTTATATTAACACATCCTCCACCTATTCTATTTGTACATTATTATAAATAATTTTAACATTATTAATGACTTATAAAAGAAGTTAAAGCTGAATTACAATTCTTATCAACACAACGATTCTCATTTTATAACCAAATGCAATCTTAAAAATTAATTGAATAAGTGCAACCAGCTTTATCAATAACATCTTAACATTAATTTCTATTTACACATTATTTTCCATCTGTAGTACATTTATTCTTTATTAAAACTTATGAACATTCAATATCTGAACTATATTCATAATCCATGCATATAGATATTTTACATTATTTTGTTTAACAATTATAATTAAATTATTCACATTCTATTTATTCTAGTATTTATTTATTTGCTTTATGACATATAATCTCTTTACAATCATTACTAGATTAATCCCAAAAACATTAAATTTCATCATAATTACTTTGATTCGGAGTTAAACATTATAATTTATTGTATTATTCACATAAATCTAATTTTGTGATACATCCAGATCTATCTTCATTTATTGTACATTCTATTCCAAAATTCTAACATTTCTCTATAGTATAAATATCCAATGGAACAGTCTTACATTTATCAAAAATACACCTATTCTTTATCCAACTGCA
>CAJJDN010000118.1:0-14496 GCA_905182985.1 Paramecium sonneborni | reverse complement strand
CATTAATTTCTATTTACACATTATTTTCCATCTGTAGTACATTTATTCTTTATTAAAACTTATGAACATTCAATATCTGAACTATATTCATAATCCATGCATATAGATATTTTACATTATTTTGTTTAACAATTATAATTAAATTATTCACATTCTATTTATTCTAGTATTTATTTATTTGCTTTATGACATATAATCTCTTTACAATCATTACTAGATTAATCCCAAAAACATTAAATTTCATCATAATTACTTTGATTCGGAGTTAAACATTATAATTTATTGTATTATTCACATAAATCTAATTTTGTGATACATCCAGATCTATCTTCATTTATTGTACATTCTATTCCAAAATTCTAACATTTCTCTATAGTATAAATATCCAATGGAACAGTCTTACATTTATCAAAAATACACTTATTCTTTATCCAACTGCATTACTATTTATTAATATCTATATAACATTATTCTCTTTTTCTATAATCTTTACATAATTTCAATTCCATGCAATTAGATTATATATCAATATCAACATTAAGAGTGCATTTCAAAGAGATATTTTAACAATCATTATGACTATTTAATTTCTCTTCAATTACAGAACATGAAAAATTCAAACATTTATTTTTTAATATACTCCAATAACATTATTTTTTCGTATAATTCATTATACAAATTTCTTAATATTTATAATCTGAACAATTTTCAGCTAAAATTTGACAGCCAGATTAAAAATCCCATTTTTAACAACTCTTATTATATTTAATTTTCTCACAATTATAATCTGAGTAAGTTGTTGTATCTTGACAAGATTAAATTAACTAACAGTTGCTTTCCAATTCATTCAGAATACATTATTCATTTTTCTCTTTGCAATTTGAGTAAGTAGGATTTTCAATTTAACATAGATTATTGTCCTCACATTTAGAATCTTAGCTATTATAAATACATATGACAGCTGAACATTATCCAAAACTATTCCAAACACATTTTTCCTATTGAGAATGATTCTCACATTCTTTTTAATTTAGAATAGTATTACATTTTTATTATCTAATTATACAGGTTTTTATCGTCACTCCATCAATTGTTGTTGTTCTAATTGTACAAGTTGGAGAATGTTAGAAACAAGAATTATCATCATTAGGATTTGTAAGATTCTCACATTTATTTTCTTCACATTGATTAGTAGCATTCCACTTACATTAATCTCCATTTGAATTAAATTTACATAATTCTTATGTTTTATATTTATTACATAAATCTTCAGTAAAACATGCTTGTCCTAATTTAAGTGTACAATTAGGATTCCATGCTTAACATTCTTCATGAGAATCAAACTTCATATTTATTGGAAATTAACTGCATAACTTTTAATAATTGTTGTAGCTTTCACATTTATTTTTTTCCTTAAAAATACAAGATTACAACCATTGTCTGCATTGTTTATTTGAATTAACATTATTAGCATTATCACAAGTACGATCTTCACATTTCCTATTGTTAGTATTCCAAAAACATAATCCTTCAATAGAACCAACTTAACATTAAACTTCATCATTTAAACCATTACAATTTTTTGATTATTCAATGCATCCTCCATTTTCTTTATTTATACATTTTATATTATGATATTGAACCCATTATTAACATTCAATTAAAGTTTTTAAACTTTTTGGAGCATTCTGACAATTATGAAATTAACATTAATTAATAGATTAATTCCAAAAACATGGTATTCCTTATAATTGTGTTAAACATTATGATTAATATTTAAAATCTATACAATCTAAATGTTTAGTAATACATCCATTTTAATAGTTAATATTATTAATTATTCCAGCATTTATTGTACATCTAATATCCCAATTTTCACATTCTTCATTAGTTCTGTAATAAATAGAAGCAGATTCACATTTCTTATGAATACATCCAGGTAATTATATGCATTTATTCATTTAATAATCAAAATTGCATTATCTATTTTCTAATTCTGAACACTCTTTCTTAATACACATTTAATGATATAGACTATAAGTACAGATTTCTAATTTCTTTTCACAAGCATATATATTATCATAAAATGGAAATTTAAAATTTTAACATTTTTCTTCTACACATTTATCATTTTCAATTACACATTATCTATTAAATTTATCTTTAAAACAACTCTTTAAATTTATAATATTAGTACAATCATCAACATTCTCTATACAACCATTTTCAATTCCTCCAATACATTCATAATCACTTAACCAACTTATACATTTTATGTGATTATATTCTGTAGGTGCATCAGAACATTATTTAAATTTACAAATCTATTATTATTATTACCAATAACATTACTTACCATTTAATTCTTAAATGATTCTACATGAATCTTCTGTTTCTAATTCATCACATTTCTAAGGAATTATTTTGCATCCTCCTTATTTTCTAGGAATACATTTAACATCTTTAAATTCAAAAAATTAACATTCCATTAATGTACTAATAAAATTTGGAGCACTCCTACAATTCTATTCATAACATCTATCTTTATAAAAAATACATTTATTTCTTTCTAAATCTTCAATACATGAATTTGAATTTTAATATTAATTACAATTTAATTTTTCTATACACTATACTCCATTTGTAGTACAAATAGGTTAAATCTTTTAACATTCTTCAAATAAAGATGATTATAAATTTTTACAAATCTTTTCAAAACACTAATTCAAATTATCATCCCAAAAACATTCTACTTAATTAAAATTAAAATAGCATTATTCTTAATATCTATATTAACTACAAAATTATGATGATATCTAGCAACCACCATTCAGAGAAATAGTACATGTTTTTATTTATTCTCGACAATCTCTATCAAATTTCAATAAACTTGGAAGATCTTCACAATTTTTAATATCTTCACAGAAATATTAATCATCCTGATGTATCCATTTACAATATTTTCCTTAAGAATTCTTATTCTAACAAGCAATTTAAGTTAAATAGTCTGAACATAATCCTTTTGATATACATTTATTTCCTTCATTAATGCAGTAATAAGAAGATTAATTACATTTCTCCTTTGTAAATGCCTCACAATTTTTAAACTCTATACATTTACCTAAATGAAATGCACATTTATTCTCATATATACATTCATCCTCTATAAATTAAGAACAATATGTATAAACTATGTTTTATGTTTAAAATCTTGTGTTTTCAATACAACTTTAATCATCTTCGTTCCATCTGCATTTTCCAGAATTCACACAATTTTCTTTCTCTTTTAGATGTACACATTCACAGAAAATTGTTGTTGTTTATATTAATGTTTTGCTAACAAGCCAAAATATGATGACAAGAGACATTTTTACAATAAGATTTGAATATTTTTTATTAAAAAAGAATGTCATTTATTTCTATTATTATTTGATTTAAAATATAGGTTAACTATAGTCAATTTAATACATTAATCATCAATATTTTCTTAAAATCATGATCTCTTCATTGATATGTACAATATATTCATTATTACATATTCAGACATATATTCCTTCTAAAATTATTAATTCTTATAACAATACAATTACATACTTTCCATTTTTATTTCACACCTTAGGCTTCAATAATCTCCTATTTATATATTGAGAGCTTGAGCAAGATGTTTTATAAAACCTTAGCATTTAAAATCATTTTGTAATGAATTAAAAAAAATAACATGGAAATAGTATGGTACACCTAAATAAGATCATAAAATTGCTTAATATGGTTGGTTCATGTCATCAAAATTTGTATAGACCTATTAAATATTCTTTATAATGTTTTGGAAAATGATAATAAAATAAAACCTATTATTTTTATTTTCATAATATTTTCATGAAACCAAAATTCGAATTGATCGAAGAATATGTAATTTTTTAGAATGATTTTATTTCCTATTTAAAAAGTATTTTACATTCAACATAAAGGCTCTTTTTAAAACTTATTATTTAGCTCTGAACTTTTTAACTTAAAAGCCTCTTATGCTTTTATATGCATAATATCCAAAAATTTTAATAAATTGAAGAGAATAATACAAAACTTATAAGCAATAAAATCTTATAAATCATGAATAAGGAGGAGACTTAAAAAGAATAAACTTTAAATATACTTATAAAAAATCATAAATTAATTCATTATCATTTCAAAATTACTTCTAAAAATAAATCTTTATTTTTATAGAATATTTTTCAAACATTTAGTCTAAAATAGTTGTCAAACCTCTTTTATAAACAATCAGTTTTCTTGAATTATCTTAATTTTGATTATAAATTTGTCATTAACTATCCCTACAACTACAATCATCATAAATAAATTAATACATACAAGGGCTGATTTTCATAATTTTAAAAATAATAATAAATGACTTATCTGGAAATTAAAATTTTATTAATGTTTTTTTTAGGAAAAAATGCATTATGGAAATTTAGATTAACACTAGATATCAGAACTTGTTAAATATCAACAATATCATTATTTAATAAACTTCTATTAATGAATTAGTGACATATGTGGAAAAAAAAGCTTAACTTGATTCATGATTTTATTGTTCATTTAGGTGAATAGTATTAGATATAATATAATACCAACTAAATATATATGAGATGATTAGATTTCTTAAAATATGATATATTTCACAGTAAAACTCCAAAGATAAATTGATTGTAAGTAATATCATATTAAAAACTATTTCTACATAAATTTTATGTTTTAATGAAAAAAAATATTTAAGTATTTTTTGATTAATTATTATTCCCAAAAATAAAATATTATTAATATTGTTTTAAGAAAATAATTAACTTAAATTTATCTTTAAATTGTTTAATTTATAAAAAGAAAACATCCCTGATGATACTCTTTAAAATAAAAAAAGATAAATTGAAAGAAATATAATTTAAACAATATTTAAATACAAATTTAGAAAATTGAACCGAAAATGAAAAAAAAAACATAAATTGGTCTATTATCATAACAAATGCAAAAAATGATTAATTATTTGCAAATTATCTGAGTTATTTAATGACAACATTAATCAATATAAATTTTTAAACAAAAAAATATAATACCGATTTTCTTTTCGATTGTATGAACCTCCTTCCTCTGTTTAAACTGCTCCTTAACTGAAATTATGTCACATTTTGTTGATATTTATTTAAAATCAATATTTTAAAAAAATTCTAAAAATAGATAGATTTTTCTACTGAAATTCTTTAATAAATATTTTAATAAATAATAGATGATAAAAAATTAATCTATGTTTAATAATTTTAATTTTAGTATGAAATAATTATACCTTAATTAATGATTAAAGCCAGTTAAGTTTAATATAGGATTGAAAATATTGATTATTTTTTTAATAAAAGAGGAGTAGAAAATTATGAGGAAAGGAATGAAAGTAACTAAATACCTTCTAACTAATAATTGAACATTTTTTTTTGGTATATGGAAAGTTTATAGAAAAAAATGTAAAGAATAATAAGATAATTGAGTTTTTTTTTTAATACAATAAAATAGTATAAAACTGGGTAGTTAGAAACTTTAGCTATATATTCTAATACATTACGAAATTTGATAATTAAATAGAATTAAATTAAAATTTTTAATATTTAAGTTTTTATAATAATTCTTAATAATAATTAATCGTTATATGTTCAAACCTACAATGATTGAGAATCCTTAAAAATTTAAATGTATAGATAAATTTAACTTCCTATATGTTCAGTAATGATGGATGCTAGTATAAGGTGTAATGAAAGATTATTATGCACTTAATGCTCTGTTGAATATGATAGAGACTCAAAATTAATGGGATTCTAAAAAGTAGTTTAAATTTTAGAGGAAAAATAAATATAAAAGTTATAGGAATTTGAAAAGCTTGCTGTTATTTTAATTTAATAGATTGAAGAATTTCAAATAATCGTTCACAATCTAAAATCACAACTCTTTTAATAATTAGATTTTCTATTAGAGATTTGCAGGGATTAAATTAATAATTTGTACATTTTAGGATAAAAATATTCCTAATTCAGTTTTTTTCAAGAATTAGATAATTTGATTAAAAATGAAAATGGTGAATTTTTGATTAAACCAGAAATAAATTCAATTTAAAATATTTGGAAGAAGAAAATGTTAACAAAACTAGAGTAATTTAAAGTGTTTGAAATATATAAAAAATTGTAAGAAATTTTGAAAAAATCTTTGAAAATTGAAGAGATGCCAATATAAAATAATTCATAGACAGCTCCGAATTCTCCACAAAAAAAATCATAATAATTATTTTCAATTCATACTCCTTCTGTATCCACTAAGAAAATAAATAATTAATCACCTTAAAAATATAAATAAGTTCCATTTTCCCCACAATAAACTTAGAAAATGAAAACATAACCTTAAGAAAAATTAATAATAAAAGAATAGGAAAAAGAAAATAAAAAACGAAAGCTATTTATTTAAAAGATTACAGAAGTATCTTATAAATAATAAGAAGAATGTTATGCTATAGCTATAAATCATGATAATACTCTTTTAGTGGCTGCAGCAAATTAACATATTAAGATTTTTGAATTAAATTTATCAAATACTGAAAAAAATTAACCATAATCTTTAGATTTGAATCAGTATCTTTTTGATGAGCATTCATGTAAAGTTTCTACATTAAACTTTTTTAATAATTCATCATATTTGAGAAATTCTTTTATATCAGGTTCTCAAGATTCAAAAATTATAATTTAGTCTCCTTCATCATCTTAAAATAAACCTTTAAGATGGAGATCTTCAGTAATATTAGATGGTCATTCAAATTATATTAGATGTATAATAGTTCATCCTTTTCAAGATATGATAATCAGTGGATCTCATGATAAAACTATTAGATTTTGGTCTTCTCATTCAATCTCAAATTAATGGCCAACATGGAGATGTAAATAGATTATTAATAATCATTAAGATACAGTTTGGGCATTGTCAATGAATTAAAATGGAACTAAATTAATTTCTAGTGGAAATGATTAAAAATTATTAGTTATGGTATTATCAAGTCATTCAGTATGGTTAGTATAATAATAAATAGATGTTAAAAAAAGAGGATATAGATTAAGTTTTATTACAAATGATTTATTTGTATTTCAATAAGAATCTGTATCAAAATTAAGTATTTATGTTTTTGATTCCAATTCATCCAACTTTAAAAAAAATGAAGAGTTTTCTATTTCAGGTGAAGGCCAAACATGTGATCCTCGCTTTCCTTGTATTTTTAATTCAAATAAAAGCTTATTAATTAGTAAAAATGGCCACTAAATTCAAATTATTAGATATAGAGAAGCTTTAAATTATTTTTAAGTTGAGGAAATAATTGATTTTAAAGGAGATTATCTAAGAGGAGGATCATTGAGCTAAGATGGAGAATTTTTAGTTTTTTGGGATAAAAGATCAAGCGAAATATAAATTAGATAGCTTCATGAATAATGATTCTTACATTTAATTTTTAAAGTAATTTATATTAAAAGTGCAACTAAAAATATCAAATTATATAACCAACACATGATTTTTCTACTCAAAAAAATAGTTTTAATTGAATTTCAGCTAATCTCTAACATTCCTAAATTCAAAATATTACCATGACATTTAATTCACTTAAGAATAATTAATACAATTTAACAAATATATATATCTTATTGCTATCTCCTTACTTATAAATTTGCAGAAATATTATTAATTATTTTTAATCAAATTATTTAGTCAAATATTACTTGCTAGCTTTTGTCCTTTATATTTAATAATTTGAATTTTCATGATATATATCCAATCATTATTAGATTCAATTCATTTTCTAGTTTAAAAAGTAAGCATTCCTATTATATTTAATATTTAACTATTCCTAATTTATTAATTGATTAAATGAAATGTATACTAATATATCAATATAAAGTATTTAGATATAACAAAAAATTATTGTTAATAACATAAACCTTACACATACATGATTTAGAATTCTATAAATGAATAAAGTCTTAGAAATTTATATAAATCTGCTAAAACTTTTTCATTATTATTTTAAATTATCTTAAATTGTAACATTCCATAATTCAGTTTGTTAAATTTTTATTATAAGATAATGTAACTGATTATTAAAAAGAACATTATGAATATTTTGAATAAGTATACAAAAAATTTAATTCAGTTATTTTTCAAGATTATAATTTAATTTAAATAAGTTTATTTCCTTATCTCTATATAAGTTATATTGAAAGAATTATTCCTAAAATATCTAGGATAATTCTATGATCTTTTCAGCATTTGCATCAGCAATTTAATAAAGGTTTTTTCCATACTCTCCTTAATTGATTCTATATTATTGCTATGCATATCTATAATTTGTAAAAACATTTAGTATTATTATCAAATGATTATTATGATGATTTTAAGTAGGGATTTGATGAAATGCTTCTGGAATTTTAATTTATGAAGGAGAATAATTAAGATTAAAGCTTAATATAATATATAAAAAAATTTAGATCTCTCTGCTTAAAATTCGAAATATAGTAAAGTAAATGAAATTAAGGAATAATTAGAAGATGAATCAAATTTAACAGAAAAAGAGAATCCCATGCTTCAACACAATACGATTCTAAAAAAACAGATAAATTTCAATAAACTACTTAAAATATATATTTTATACCTACAATGAAAGGGAGCTTTAAATAAATGAAAAGTTCTGTTTAATCATAAGATTAGAAAGATAGGGCTTAATCTCAATTTATTAAATAAATCAATAATAATATAATAAATTGAAATTATTATAATTCTAAACCTAAAAAAGTAAAAAATTGGAAAAATTGAAATGATTAAAATGTCTTTTACCATTTAATATTCAATAATTCGTTAATTCGATAATAATTTTCTTCTTAATTTCTTCTCTACCAATGTATTGAGATGGTTGTATGTATCGGGTTAATACTAAATTAAATCTCTAATTAAATTATAAATGATTTTAAAATCAGAAAAAAAAATAGTGGATTAAATTCTAATAATGATTAATAAAATGTAGAATTTACTAGGTACTTAATAATTATAGTTTAAATTATCCTTTCCTCTAATTTTTTCAAGGCAGAATTAATGCTCTTCAAGAAAAAAATGTTATAAAAGTGAAATAAAAATAATAAAATTTTGTTTTATATATTTTATTGGTTATAAAATATATGTCACAATTTTGCTAATCCATATCCTTGAACATTATTTAGATCATTGAATAGATGATTAACATAAGCAAATTTGGCAATTTGTTTAAGATGAAGTTCACAAGGTCCATCCATAAGTCTAATAGCTCTTGCAAATATGAAAGAGACAGTTAGTGGATGATCATCTGTTAAACCTTCAACACCAAAAGCTTGGATACATTAATCTATCAATTTTTAGCACGTTTTGGGTATATGAGCTTTACATAAACTAACAGCCATAATAGTTCTTAGATTTTATGATCCTGCAGAATCTAATAATAATCCTGCATTAAGACTTAATAGCCTACAATTTTGTATAGCAATTTTCATTTTACCTAATTTCTCTTAAAAAGCATTATTATCTTTCAATTTTTAATTGAAAACAAGTCCTGATTCTGATTTATTCATCATTAAATCTAGACATCTACTAGTTAATCCAATCTATCTAACACAATGATGTAATCTTCCTCCAAGTAACCTTCCTTAAGCCATTTTAAAAGCACCTCCCAATTATCCTAAAAGATTTTCTTATGGAATGAAAACATTATCAAATTCTATTTCTGCATAGCTATGAGGATAATCATTAAAATTTAGAATTTCTAATTGTCTTAGTATCTTAATATTAGGATTGGGCATGTCAACTATGATCATAGATTATGATTCTAAAGGATTTTACATATCTTTAGACGATTTGCCCATCACAATTCCAAATCTAGCCCTTTCATCTGGTGCACTAGATACAAACCACTTTCCTCCATTTACTATAAAACCTCCATTTATTGGAGTAATAGTTAATTCAAAATTATTTGGATCCGATGAAGATACTCTTTTCTCTGTCATTGCAAAAAAGGATTTGCATTCTCCCTCTAATAATGGTTTTAAGTATTTCTCTTTTTAAAATTAAGTTCCATAACCAATCAGTAATTTTATATTACCAGTTTCTGGAGCAAAACAATTAAAGATTTCATGAGCCAAATAACTTAATCCCATTAATTCTGATAAAAATACATATTCTAAACTTGTAAGTCCTTTTCCATATAAAGGTTCAGATATGAATAAATTCCATAATCCTAATTACTTTGCCTTTCTCTATAAAGCTTCTACTTCAGGAATTCCTTTATTTGATATTGAATTTGGTCTAATTCTAGTTTAATCTAAAATTTCTTTTTCAATTGGAAATACATTCTCTATTAAAAAATCCTTTATCCTATAATAATAGCTTTTGCATCTGTCAGATACTGGCCAACTTGACCATAATGAAAAATCAGATAAAGCTCTTTTCCTTATTCCAAATGGATCTTAGTCAGTTTTATTTAAAATAACTGAATATCCTGCTTAAGAAAGAAATTCAGAATTAATTTAATATTACTTATCCTTTGATATTTTGTATTTTATTTATTAATCAATCGACTTTGCCAAAATAGATATTATCACTTGGTATCTGATATCTGGAATTTCAAAACTATTTCTAGCATTGAAGTATGAATTAACTACTTCTTCTAATATTGGGATTCCTATCAATGTCTCAATTCCTTACCATCCATTATATTCATAAATTTCATTATTATATGGAATATAGTAGGGAGATATCAAATTAGCTAAATCTGTAAAAGCATTCCCTATTTATGCTCCTTACCATTCTAATATAGCAAGAATCTTAGGCTCAGTTGGATGAAATAATATATTCTAAAATTAGAAGTTACCATGAATTAAACAAAGATTATCAAGTTCTTATTTTGTTGGAATATTCATAGGTAACCAATACAATATATCTTCAATATTGGTTGATATTTTTGTTTCATTTTATTTATATGAATTTAATAATTACTTACATATTATTTAATAGTGATTGCTTTTATCCTCTTATTCTCCAAGACCTAGTTAATTTAAGCTTATTGAATGCAAATAAGCTAATGTTTTTGCACATTCTATCAAAATTATTCTCTTTTCTTCGAATGTCAAATTTATCAATTCTTAATTCCCAAACCTTCTCCCTTCAAAGTACTCTGTTGCATAAAATTCTTCTCCAATAATAGATTTATCATCACAAAAGAAAAAAGGTCTCTCTACTGGAAAATTATGAGATGACATCTTTTACGCAATCAAGTAATCGGTCTCTAGTTTATGTTCCTAAAAAGTATATTTATATAATGATACCTTAGTTACAAAGGCTTAAGATTTTAGATGAAGAGCAATTTTTTTGTTTGTATTTCTAAAATAGGTTGATGACGAATTTACTTAAATTAAACTATATATTTTTATTGTACTAGCATTTAAACTTCTTTAATCTATGCAACCCTTACATCAAGAAAAACTAACACTCCTGGGTGAGAATTCAAATAATTAACCAATTTCTATGATTCCTATATTTATATAAATGACATATTTAAAATAATGATATAAATTTAATAAAATCAAAATTTAAAAAGATAATTCTCAAAAAATGAATTAAATCAAAAATGAGCATTTTAGAATACGTAATGATAATTATATGATTAAATTACATTTGATAAAAAAATAAAATAATTTAAATCAAAAGAAATAAACACTCTTCCAAAATATTTTTTAAATTTGAGCGCATAAAGAAAAAATTAAACAATTTTTGATTATCAGATTATAAAATACAATTATGTATTGATTAATAAATTTTTTTATGATTTCAGTTTAGAATTGAGAAAGCTAGATTAATTATATATATTTATTAATTCTTTAAAAACTCTATTATATATGTATATATATATATCTATGAAATTTTATCAAAAGATAACTATAAATATGTTAAAAAAAATTAATAAGTTATAAAACGTATTCAAAAATGATATTGAGTTTGTTATTTGAACCAAACAAAACAAAATTTAAAAATATAAAAAATTACATATTAATAAATTTTTTATTTGATATATATATCATTTGTTAAATTTATCTTTAGGACCGTTGTACTGTTAATTTAGGTCTATTATAATTAATCCTTAGAGAGGATTGATTAATTTATATATTTTTCCATTTTTCTTATTTTCTTTTATGTTTTGAGAATGCTTTCTTTATGCATATCCAAAAAATAAGAGTTAGTTATAACTGAGTCGAAAACTAAATACCTAATATGAACCTGAAATAGGAATAAAAAAAACTCTCTAGAGTTTAGTTTGCCTTCTTCATATTTAAATTAAAAAAGTATAAATTTGATTAAGTATGATAATTTATTGCTTCAACAATCATAATTATAGAAAACATTATTCGATAAATCTAGAATGATTTCTAATTGAAAGCCCAAAAGTAAGGCTATGAATCTTAAAAAAATATTTCCATTTTTGTCTATCTTTTTTATGGGTTGAGGTTATTAACAATAATTATAAACTTATATAAAAGTAAAAAAGTTAACCCAATAATTGCGTTTATGCTCTTAAAAATCATAATTAGAGATTTAAAACTATAATTTGGAAATTATAGCAAGGCACTAAAAAAAGAATTGATGCAATATAGTAAAATATACTTTAGGTAATCCCAAGGATTAATATTCCTTTCTAAATTTAGAACTGTATTTTCCCTTCAAAAAATAAAGCAAAACGAAGGTATTTATAATTTTATTTATATTTTGGGAATATTCTTATACTTATTTATTATGTTCTTTAAAAATGTTAATAGTCGAAGTAAATAAGTTATTAATGAACCAAAAACTGAAAAGTAACAACCTTAAACATTTTATAAATAAAATGAATTTAAAGAATTTGATAGAGTCTAATTTGAACTTTTTGGTGGACCCCCATTTAAATATTCTAATAACTCATCAACTTTTAAATCATCCAAAATAGGTTTTAATGATAAACTCAAAATAATATTACTGATTAAAAATATATTAATCTGTTTTACAAAACTATTATTTGATTAAATTGTTATAAAATATCAATTCTTCATAATTGTTAAAAAATTCATTTCTAAATAAAATATTTAAATAATTTGTTCTAGATAAATTAATATTACTAAATTAAAGTTTAAATTCAGTACTATAACAATCAATTAACCCACAAAGTACTTCGTATTTTTGTTTGAATAATACATGAGATTATATACTTAATTATTTTTATTTGCATCATATTATAAAAAATTTTATTGACTTTTTTCTCGTTAAATTCTTAGGCAAGCATTATAGATATTTATTAAAAGTCTAAAATAATTAGAGAAACTTTTAAATTATTCAAATTCTTCTTGCTTAATTAAATTATTTTTCTTTCAAAAAATTTTCTATCAATATATAACAATATATACGATTGTTATAATTACTATTATTTGATAAGCATTAAATCATTTTATAGAGATTTGATTATAATTTATTCAGATATTTATCTAGATCTATATTTAGAGTTAATAGATTCAAAAATATATTGTAATTAAAGTGTTGATATATTACAAATAGAAGCATAGAATTATCATTATTAAAAAATTAAGACAATTATTAGTATTGTTTTTTACTTATTTTACAATTCTTTAAGATCATTAATAGTTAATTGAAAAGATTTAATTTTTTTAATTAAAATATGATTTTCAATTTGTTAGGGTAATGTTACAAAGATTCATCAATTTTGTGGTTATATTATTTTGAGATCAATCAAAAATTATTTAAATCATCAATTGTTTCTTTAATTGTTTAAAAATAGATAGTTTTAATTTATATATTTATAAATTTTATAATCATCTAACTTAGCTTATAACTATTTTTATGTTTCTTTATTCTTCATCAAAATAAACATTGTCAAGTTGCTAGTACATTTCTATACTCGTTGAGGTTATGACAAATTTAATTTTTTTATATTCAAGTCTTCCACCATCACTTAGATTGATAACATATTTAATTATATTGGAGTCATCTGAGCAGTAAAAAAAATCTTCTATATATTTCTGATTATCAGTAACTGATCCTAAAAACCAATTATCATGTAGATAATCCTCTAGACATTCTGCTGTTATCTCAACCTGCAAACCAAGAACAGTATTATCAATATCAATCCAATCAGTAGTGCTTATGTAAGTAGTTTAATATAAAGGTAAGTCTACAGTGATTTACTAAGTTCCATCAACTACATTATATTCATATATATTACCTAGCGAATGGTTTTGGATATCTATTGCTTTTAATAATAAAATTAGTGATAGCCCAATTGTTGTGCTAGTCTTGTTCTGCAGGATTGACCCCCGGTGAATGCTCTATTGTGTGTTTTCAAGGGTTTGGGGTTGGGGTTGGGGTTGG
>CAJJDN010000117.1:347956-369793 GCA_905182985.1 Paramecium sonneborni | reverse complement strand
CCCCAACCCCAACCCCAACCCCAAACCCAACCCCAAACCCAAACCCAAACCCAAACCCATTTAATTGTAAATGGAATCATTCCATTATGATTTGTGAAAATCAAAATTGTACAGATGCAGATCCTAATTTATACCTGACTAATTAAGAATGCAAATTATTTAAAGTTTTTTCAGGTTCATGCATAACGGGATCTACTGGAATCGGATGTGAATTATGGCCAATTAATTGTGATTAGATGAAATAATAATAATAGTGTTAATTAAATTTAGAAAATGGAACTCAATGTTTTTGGACTGGAAGTTCTTGTAAAATATTAGAATGTTCAGATGCTTCTATAAATTCTTATAAAGATAATATTTAATGTAATAAATGGCTTCAGCATTGTATTTATAATTCAGTACTTGGAGGATGTATGGATCGACCTTATCCACTTGTTTGCACATCTTCTCCTAATAATAGTATGTATGATAATCATGAAAAATGTTTTGCTTGGAATCCTAAATGCACTGTGGTTTCTTCAATTTAAGCTGAGGGATGTGAATTAAAGAAAATGGACTGTAATGAATATATTAGAAAAAGAAATTGTAATACAAATTTGAGTGGTTAATATTGTTATTGGGATGATTTTGAAGGAAAATGTAAAAATGAAGATAACAATAATGATGGATTAATAGATTGTAATAAAAGAGTCTTAGGAAATTTATCTCATTAAGATTGTGAAGATTTTTTAGCTAAATGCACAATAAATAACATTAATAGATATTGTGATTCTCTTAAATCTTATTGTTCCTCGTATTTATATGAATAACAATGTGTAATCACTATCAAGTAATAACCTTGTAAATGGGACAATTACAATTAGAAATGTTTAGATGTAGAATGCATAGATAATTCCACTGCTTAGACTGAAAGTGAATGTTTAAATTTTAGGAGATTTTTCGAGTGTCAACTAAAGATAAATTCAAATGGATCATATGGACCAGGTTGTGAGAATAGACCCTCAAATTGTTATATAGTTACAAATTCTACAATTTGTAACTTAACTTTAACCACATTAAATGAAAGATGCTATTATTTTAATTCTTCTTGTTAAACTGTACAATCTTATAACTGTTCATCTATCACAGATAGTAAAAGTGATGCATTTTGTTAATTATACAATGGTTCATGTGTGCTTTAATCAAGTGGGTTAGGATGCTATTCTATTAATAGTTGTTCAGAATAACCAGAGGGAGTTTGTAATAATGCTATGATATTATCTAATTCAAAGTGTAACTATTATATTTCGTGTAGAAGGGACTTATATTGCTCTGATAAATATTATCCACTCAATTGTAGTGACAAAAAGACTCAATTAGGATAATTATGTAGTTTCAATTATCTCTTTTATACCTGTATTGAATAAACATAATAAAATGTATAAATCTTTTCTTCGACATCTACTGTTATTAGAGTAAAATAGTGTCAGAATTATTCATCGACATACACATATAATACAACTTTAATGAAATGTGTATAAATTACATCCTGCAGTCAACAATATGCTGAAAAATAAATCTGTAATTTATCGGTTGCTAGATCTAATGTAAATCTATTGTATAAATGTGGATTTAATTCTCAGACCTAAATTTGTGAAAATAGAAAATGTGAACATATAACTTCAATTGCTACAGCTAAAATTTGTTATGACTGGCATTATAATTGTGTTCCTAATACTATTGGTTGTAAAACTTACACAGGTGATTGCACCTAAATTAAATTAATCACTTAATGTTATTCTCTGCAGTGCTTTTGGTAAGAAAGTAAATGTGTAAATTTTGTAAATTGCCAAGTTAACACTAATGCTCTTTCAAATTACGAATGCTTATTATTAAATGCTCAATTCTGCAGATTAAATTATACTAAAGGAAAAGGATGTTCTTTTAGAAATTGTGGGTAGATTAAAGAATCAACGATCTGTAATTCTACGAGCCTGATAGATGGAGTTCATTGTATATGGAGTTCATACAATAATTATTGTTATTCAAAAGATTGCGAGGATTATACAAATTAATTTGATTGTGAAAGTAATTATGGTTATTATATTGTATCCACTCAATGTTATTGGTGTCACTACAACACTACTAAGTGCTCAAATAACAAATATTGTAGTCCATTTAGCATGAGTCAATATAAATCACATTAAGATTGCTAAAATTTACATATCACATAGACAATCTATTTTTCATTTAGAGAAAAATGCATTGTAAAAAAGAATACTTGTTAAGAATACACATATAAAGATGCGTGTGTTAAAACTATAGATGATATAAGTTGCTATTGGGATTCCAATTTTTGTAAAGATTTATGTTCTTCCTTCTTTCATCTTACTCATTTGGGTTGTTTTAATCTTCGTCCTTATTGTATGCTAGATTAAGGAACAGGCAAATGCACGCCGTTAAATTGCACAGGTTTATTATAGGATGAATGTATTGTTTTTAATTAAAAATGCTTTTGGGATGGTTCTCAATGTTAAACTTTGAATAATTGTAATGGATATCTCTCAGAAGTTTTGTGTTTAAATACATATAATACAAAAGGAATACCTTGTTTTTGGGATGTTGATAATACTTAATGTATAGAAAAAACCTGTGAGAATAATCCAACAAGCTCATCATCACAATCAGATTGTAATAATTGGCTTTAAAATTGTTAATTCAACATTCAGAATAATTAATGTGTTGAAGATTGTACTTAAGCTGCAATTACAAATAATACTCATTAATAATGTGAAGAATACTATTTAAATAAAAGTTGTACAGTCAAGGTTGATATAATTTAATGTGTAGATCTTCCACATTCATGTTCTTTTGCGAAGAAATCATAATGCTATTAAGATAGAAATGGAAAATAATGCTACTTTCAAGCTTCATCAAATTAGTGTGTTGATTTAACATGTATTAATATGGATGATTCTTATACAACTCATGATCAATGCAATTAAAGATTAAAGACTTGCACAGTAAACACAACATTAAATGGTTGCCAATCGTTGGATAATTGCAATAGTTATTTAAATAAAGCACAATGCTAAATTGATTTGAATTATGCAGTATGTGAATGGATGATAAATTAAAATTAATGTACTATCAAGGAATGCTCAACAGCATAATTAGAAGAATATTCTGCATATAGTTGTTAAATGTATTTTGGTGATTAGTGCACAGTAAATCAATAATAAGATGGATGTGAGATAGGTTAATCATTGTGCAAGATGTATTCATATAATCAATGTATGAGTAATGGATAAAAGAATTTAAATGGATAACCTTGTTTTTGGGATGATGATAAAAATACTTGTTTAGAAAAGATCTGCGAAAATGGTCCATCAATGGCAAAATCTCATTCAGATTGTATTGGGTTCCTCTCTACATGTTAAAAAGGTGGTTGTCGCATTAAGAATTGTTTTGATTATAATTATGCTATAGATTCAGTATGTGCATCAATATTTAAAGATAAAAGATGTGTAACTAATGGTTATCAATGTGTTTTAAGATAAGGTTGTGAAGATGTTAATATGATTGATGGTTGTACATTTGATAAATATTTAAATCCTTGTGTTTGGATAAATGATAAATGTTTCACAAAAACCTGCTAGACTGCATTAAATTCACTCACTAAATATGAAGAATGTGTTACTTACTTACCATATTGTACAGTAAAATAGGAAGGAGGATGTACTTATAAGAAATCATGTTAAGATTACTTATTTAAAGAGGCTTGTAATACAAATGATTAAAATGAAGAATGTATATGGGATGATTATCTAAATAAATGTTTTTATATTACCTGTCTTGATTAATGTGGTGATGGTATTGTTACTACAAAAGATGAATAATGTGACGATGGTAATTATTTACCTTATGATGGTTGTTATAAATGTTAGGTTTAATGTCCATTAGGATGTGATAATTGTAATGGTCGATTTTGTTTAGAATGTTTTAAGAAAGGATGGAATTTAGTAAATGGTGTATGTTATTCAACATGTGGTGATGGTTATAGAGTAGGAAAAGAATAATGTGATGATGGAAATACTTTAGAATATGATGGCTGTTATCAATGTTCTTATTCATGTCATCAAAAGTGTGTTGATTGCTATTAAGGATAATGCCTTTAATGTAAAAAAGGATATTTAGAAAAAGAATCTTAATGTCTTAATATATGTGGTGATGGATATCTTATTAACCCAGAAGAATAATGTGATGATGGTAATCTTACCAACAACGATGGCTGCAATAATAATTGTACTATTGAAAAAAACTGGAAATGCTATGAAGAAAATAATCTTAGTACTTGCATTTATATGATTTTACCTCATATTATACTTACTAAATTAACCAAAACAAACAATGGCATTTAAGAATTTAAATTATCTTTCTCTGAACCAGTCCGTTTGAATATTAAAGGTGTTACAGATGAATAATTTTAATAAATGATTCTCGTTTCTATTTTAAATACCAAAGATACTAATTATGATATTGAAATCAAATCTATAGTTCCAATATCTACAGAATTACTTGATGTTGCATATAAAATTTTACTCAATTTCAAAACTTTTATCTCTAATCCTGTTTTAAAAATAGAAATTAAGAGCAATGATATTGTAAATTTATAAAATAACCCCTTAAATTCCAATGAAGCTAAATTAGAGTTAAAATCTCCAAACAAAATCTCTGATGATCAATAATCACTTATTATTAAGACTGCCTTATTTAGTAAATTTGTTATAAATATTATATTAATAATAGCTGGCATTGCTTTTTTGTGTGGCAATTTAGAAATTTTATGGAATCTACTTGATATGCTTCAATAATTATCATACATCAAATATCACAATATTCAGTTTCCAGAAAACTTACAAATTTATTTTGAAGTATTTAACTTTGCTTCATTTACTCCCCTTTTCATTAATCTTGATGTACCATTTACCTTTCAAAATCTTTTTGATTTCGAAATCCCATTAATACCAGCTAAATGGAAATTTGAAGAATATAAAATCAACTGTTTCTTTTTGGATACCTTCTAAACATTCATATATGTAATTTTTTTTGGATTTGTTTATTACATCCTCTCTTATATCTTTTATAAATTGCTTTTGCGTTCTAATTATCATAATTTCCCTGCTATTTTTTATAGAGTTTGGCAATCAGATATATTTTTCAAAATAACAAGATTTATATATTCCTTTGAGAAATTAAGTAGAAAATATTTTTAATATTTTTTTTTTTCTGGATTAATCAGAATTTTTACAGCTAATTTTTATGACATTACCTTTGCCTCAATTTTATAAGTGATCAATTTCAATTCTGATACTACTCTTAGTATAATTATCTCATTTTTAGCACTTATAACATTATTTTTTAATCTATTCCTTTTGACTTTCATTTTTTAATATCTAAGTAAAACAAAAAAGGTTTAGAAAAATTTGTAAATCTTAGTAGAAGGAATTAAAAATAAAGTTAATTTTGCATATAAATAATATTTTACTATAATATGGATTAAGAAAACTTTATTCATTATTAATTTAGTTGTATTTTAAGAGCTTGCCGCTGCTCAGAGCATTGTTACAGCATGTATTTCAGGAATTTATTCTTGTTATATTTACATTTACAAGCCATTTGATAACAATTACGAAAATATCAAAATATTCTATACAGAAATACTGATCATGCTTAATACTATAATTTTTTCTGTATATGAAATTATCTAATCAAATCCAAACAAAGACATTGCATTTATAATAGGATGGATCAATGTAGGTTCTTTTAGCTTGATTCTAATTATAAATTTATTCATCGACATCTAACAATAACTATAAAAATATCTGACGAGTGCAATTGCAAAATTGTAAAGTTGGTTTTGTAAAAAAAAGAAACCTTAGAATAGAAATCTTTTCTTTTGATAATCAAATTGCTAATGAAAAGATTATTTTATATAAATATATGAATATTTTTAATTATAATTTAATTTTCTTTTAATTAAAAACTTTCTAAATAATAACTCTTAATCATTATTATTTTTGTATCTTATTTGTCCATTATATCTAAAATTTTAAATGATTTCCTTATTTCATTATAGACTGCTTCTAAAATAACTAAAAATGGCACAACTAAACTTATAATTAATAATGAAATTTATATATATTTTATACAAGTTTATATTTCACAATTTTTTTTTGAGAATAATCAAAGCTTTATAATTAATTAGCATATTTTATAGATACCCCCTTAATAAGTAGAGATCTAATTATATGTAAATAAGAGATAAAATAAGAATGAGACCAATTTCTGTTTTTCCAAACCTATCATAACACCATCAAAAATTAAAATCTTTCAAACTTCATAATCATATGATTAAAATGCTTTAGAATGTTACAATTATGTTTCCCAAAAAGCACCATTCTTTATCTACAATACAATGAAGAATAAAAAGATTAATTTATTAAAATATCCTTCTTAAAATAGCTTACTGAAATTATTTTTGATATTATATCAAATTTTTATTAAAATTAAATTTTAATAAATTTTCAAACAATATCCAACAATCTTTTATGTCCAATTTCATTTATTATAACTGTTAAAAAATTTATTTCAATCTAGCTCTGAAAAATTTTTTGAATTCTTATTTTTTAATATTTATACCACGAATTTCAATAGAAAATATATTTCTGATTTTCTAAACGAACACAACACGGAAATAAATAATAATATATAACGAATTTTACTTTTTCTAAATTGTTCAATTTTTACATCATTAATACTTAATAAAAATTTTTTTTTCCTGCCATAAAATAAAATAAAGTAATTAATCAAATACATAAGGTTAACCCTGTTCTTGTGTCTAATTTACATATTCTTCTTTAAAAATCTCCTAATAGTAATGGAAATTTCAAAATTACCTTCATACTAAGTTTTATAAAATAAAGTTTTAATTTAATTACAAAATTTCAATAAAGGATACAATTTATTTAAACTCATTTCAAACTTTTTCAATCAAATAAAATAATTGAAATGTACAAATTTGAAAATATTAAAGTAATTATCCCATTATAAAATAATTAAAAATATATAAATATGTAAATATTAAGTAAATTTTCCTTTTTTTATTTTATTAATAAAATAATTAAGGCAATCAATTGAATTTAGCAATTATGATAACCAAAAAAATACTGTTGTTAAAGGCACTCTATTATAGTTGTGTAAATTTTAAGACAGTTAAACAAAATAATTGATAGTTTGGATAATAGAAATATTAATTAAAATATCCACCAATGAAATGGAATTTTAAAGAATAATAGAAACTATTGATTAATCATTAGCATGTTGATGGACTTAGAACTTCAGTAAAAAGAGTTTGATTTATCAAATCCTCTTAAGCAGCATAAGCTCAATCATTTATTAATTAAAATAATATTTAGGATATTCTTATTTTATTCAACTATAATAAAGAAATTAACTTGTATCGAAGATTATAAATTTTGGATAATGTATAATCAATGGATATGTTAATAAGCAGTCGTAAAGCAAAAAGGTAGAGTTAAGCACTTTCAAAAGAAAAGTAGTTTAAATTGATTCATTGAAATTTCATCAGATATTTAAATTAATTTATATTCTTATCCAATTCAAAAATTTGAATGAAGTTGCCTCTAAAAATAACAAGATTGTATGCTAAGACTTATAAATGGTTTAGATGTAGTTAATATTTACTTGAAAATATTTAAATATAATTTCTAATTTGTAAATGTAAATTTTACATTTCTTACCTATTTTTCTCCCATTTATCAATTACTTATTTTTAAAAATTCATCTTTAAACAAATCAAGATAATTGAAAGAAAATGTTAGATAATTTTCTATTTGCTGACCAAAATTTTAAATCAATAATCGGTAAAACATAAAGAAAGCATATATTTTGAGAAGCAAAACATACTTTATTTTTGTATATTTACCAAAGTTGAAGCGTTTTTTAATTAGTAATAAAGTTTTAAATCTAAATTTCATACTTTTTAAACTTTTTGAAAATCAGTTTTATTTTTGTAAAAAACATCTTCATACTTATTATTAATTGGTTCTTAAGATTGCTATTCTGAAAATGAATGCTCCCCTAATTAGATTTTCATCATCATTATTTTATTTGTTTATATTTAAATTAGATTTTTTTCCAAATCTAATTTAACTGGGTTTTAATTTTCATTTCTTTGATCTACAATGTACACTTTCTTTCTTTTGAAATCGTTTGGATTATTATTTTGTTAGTATAATCCCATGTTCAGCTTCGTAAATGGTATCAATAAAGATACAATCTTGTTAGATTAATAAGACTGGTATTTCTTAAATAGAGAAACAAAGTTTGATTTCATATTTTGAATGAAACGAAAATAAAATAAAATTGTAACCAAACCATGAATTATATAATTGGCTTCATAATTTGCTCTTCCTTGAATACAATTATTTCTAAATTCTCCAATGTATTTTGAATTATCACTAAAAATCAGTTCTCCATTACCATAAATCTTTCTCATAAGCAAGTTACCTTTCTATACACAACGATTAGCAAATACAAATTTCCCCTAACTTCTGAATTTTACCATCTTTAAATTATCCAACATAGATTGTTCTATTTTTACTTATTTCAGTATCTTCTTCAACTAATTTATTGTTAAGCCAAAATCCTCTAATTTCGTTTCTTGAATTTACAAATTTTTCTTAGTTATTTGATAGCTTAGATTAAATTGAATAATAATATAATACAAACTACACCAAAATTCAAACAATCATAAGTTAATGGGTAGATTTTGGAAATTTTTATTGTTGTCTTTTTTAAAAGAAACATATAAATCCTTTACCATATTATGCTTTTTTGCAAGAAAAATAACACCCAATTTAAAATTAAAGAAAAATATCTTAATCTAAAATAATCATAATAGCAATCGATCAGAGAAGTAGTATTTTTTAAAGATTAGAATCAATAAATACAAAGTAGAAAAAAAAGAAGTTATGGATACCCAAGTTTTAAATCCTTAATTAAAGAATGAAACATAAAAAATAATTAACAATAGCTTTGTCCTTTTTAAAAATGAAATGGACTGATTGTTCGTATTCTTTAAACTGTTTTATTTAAGTAAACTATATATTCTAGTTATATTATAGAAACTCCAAGAAATATATTAATTCAAAATGATATTGTTAACTGAATTAGATAATGATTTTTTATTATCTGTAAAAATCTACAATTCTGTTAGATCCAGAATCAACATACTGTTAATACATAAAAGATTATAAAGATTTAGTTGAAAATTTAGGTAATCCTTTTAATAGAAAATTAATAAATTCTATAAATAATACGATAGTGGATTTATTAAAAATGAGAAAGGATAGATTGGATTAATTACTTATAGATGATATCTGTATTAGTTAACATTAAATAGAGCCATTCGATAAAAAGCTTAAATTGGTTATTTCCAATTCTGTTATCCTTTTTCCAATCTCCATCAAATTAATTTATATTAGCCAATATTTCTATCCCCTTCCAAGTGATTTATCATTTAAAAATTTACCATCTTTGTATTACATGTCTCCCAAATAATCCTTAAATTTTATTTTATTCACATTTATTTATGCTGAAAACACTAATTAAATTAATAATTGTTATTTTAATAGAAATTATCAAATTTAATATTAAATCACCATTTTAATAATAAAATTTTATGAATTTTGTTTCCAAAATTTTACCAAGAAGGATTTAAAATAGAATTCAAAAGTCTTATTACACCAAACACAAAATATAAGGATTGTACTTTCTTAAACATCAAAAAATTAGCAGCTCTAATTTTTAGATATTTCAAAAAATTTTGAATTTAATGTAATTCTTGAAATTTTATTTTGAATTTTTATTTTGTCAAATTCGTATAATTCAAATAAATCTTCAAAATAATTGACCATAAAAATTAATCTATTTTATTTTTATTTTATTTCTATTCAACTATCATAATTCACTTCATTAATAATTTCATTTCTACCCCACATAATATTAACTTCCTGCCATTTGCCTACTTTTTTGCCTTTTTGATTATATTCTCCATTGTAAGTGACTTGCCATTAATATCTAAATAGATCGCTTAATTCAATCCACTTCCCAATCTTAATTTAACTTCCTCTATCATCATATAATCCACCACCACTAAGTCTTAGAATATTTTTCTTACATTTATTGGTTCTTTCCTTCAGAATTAAAATAAATTATCCATTTGCTGATTTTTTTGCCATTTTTATTATATGTTCCATTATGAGTGACTTGTGAATAAAATTCAAACCCATCATTTAACTCAACCCATTTTCCAATCTTAATTGTACACCCTTAAACTTGATCATAAGATCCACCACCACTAAAATTTTTATTCTAATTTACATTTACTCAGGTTTTTCTTTTCCCACTTCCTTATATTTAATTTCCCATTTACCAATTTTTATACCATTTTTATTATATTCTCCGTTATAAGTAATTTATGATCTATAAAAAAATCGATCGTCCAACTCTGTCCATTTACCAACCTTAATTTAGCCTTCTTCGCTATCATAAGATCCACCACCACTAAAATTTTTTATTCTATCTTACATTGACTATGCTTTTCCTTTTCCCACTTCTTTATACATAATGTCCCATTTACCAATTTTTTAACCTTTCTTATTATATTCACCATTATATGTGATATGTGATTAATCTCTAAATCGATCACTCAACTCTATCCATGATCCAATCTTAATTTGTCCGCCTTCATCATCATAAGCACCACCTCCACTATTTAAAAAAAAAATTCTAGTTACATCTATTAATTCTATGTATCAGAATTAAAAGATATACTCCATTTACCAATTTTCTTGCCATTATTATTATATGTTCCATTATGAGTGACTTGTGAATAAAATTAAAATTCATTATTTAATTCAATCCACCTTCCAATCTTAAATGAATAACCTTGAACTTCCTTATATTATCCTCCACCACTAAAAATGTTTTTCTAATATATAAATACATTGACTTTTATTCATACATAATATCCCATTCACCAATTTTTATACCATTTTTATTATATTCACCATGATAAGTGACTTTAGATAGAGACCAAAATCCATTACTCACCTCTATCCACTTCCCAATCTTAAGCGTACATTCTTCTACTTCTTTATAATATCCCCCACCTCTAATAAAAATTTTCTAGTTTATAATACATCTATTTTTATTCAAAAATTATATCCCATTTACCTACTTTTTTACCATTATTATATTCTCCTTTATAAATTACTTATGATCCACCATAAAACCCATCGTTCAATTCAATCCAACTTCCTATTTTTTATGATTTTTCTTCATCATAATATCCACCTCCACTAAAAATTTATCTTAAATTATTTGTACACTATTTTATTTTCCTATTCTATTTTCCAATATCCAATTCTTTTATCCTTTTTATAAAATCCTTCTTCAATAACTTTTTTTCCGCTAAGTATTTATTTAAAAATACTCCCAATAATTGTTGCATAGATCAATCCACATGCCTTCTTTCAATCCCATTATACTATAAATTCCTCCTCCAATATATATGCCTTTCCAAAAGTAATCCCATAATTTGTATCCATTAACTCCATGTTCCCCAATAAATTCTAGATATTTTATTTATTCTAAATTATTTAATATTTTTTGATCTTTGCACCCTGATTAACTCCGTTAACTAAGAAATTTTAACTTGAAAATATACATTCTAAGAATTTCTCCATTTTTTTTATAAACTTTATCTCCATTTTTTTGTTTTGTAAATTGAAAAGTTGTTTCTTCCAATTAGTTATTTATGTTTTATAATCCTTATAACTCAAAAGATTCTTCAATCAATCCTTTACTGTTTTAATTCTGCAAGAAGTCCAAAAAATTGTAGTGAATATTTTCAAATAAATGGCTTGTTTTATAGCCATTTTATACTATCCTTTCCAATAATTTTACAGCTTTCTAAATTTAAGGAGTCAATTATATTTCTTTTTTAATCCATTGTTCAAAAATATCTCCTTCTAAAAAGTACACAAGAAAATCTAGCTCAGCTTAAGAGCATTCAAAAGGATTCAAATTTTAATTTATGCTAAGAAACTTTTCATCTCTTGCTTCAGAGTATTATGAAATTCCATTTATTGAATCTTTCAAGCTTTAAAATATCAAATTTATTTCTTCTAAAAGTATATCAAGTTGATGAAGGACATTTTTCAAAATTGATTTTGATTTTCTTGACTTCAACTAATTATCTAAGTTTAATTTATTGAATTTATCAACTAATTATTTAGAAAATTGTTCTTTTGATAAAAATTCATCTGGTGGTATTTTTTGTGTTACTATGCATTCAATACATAGCTTTCTTTAACATTATTAATTATGTTTTCCTTTGTAAATACCGACAATTGCGCAACTTGGATGTTGAAAGCAATATTCATGGCATGAAATCATTAAATTTAATTTTTAGATAAGTTCAAATTTATATAAATTATATTTTTATAAATGGTAAAGAAATAAGCACTACCTTGAGTGCTCATATATCTCAAACCTTTAATTAATAATAATTTTCTTTAATAAGTAAACTTTTAAGTTCAGTTTTATGCCTGTAATTGAAACTATGTATATTTAAGAAGCTAATCCTGCATCAAATTTTTGCAATTTAATGGCAATTCTGTTTTTCTTGGAACGGTTTTGAAAAAAATGATCATAATTTATTAATTTTTAAAAGGAATAGTTATTATGTTATAATAAATAATAAAAACAATTATCCAAAATTTTACCAATAAGCAGTACTATTTAAATGAAAAAGAGGCATTTCTCAGAAGTTCCTTTATATTTAGCGTAATTATCAGAAATTTGTTCTTTACCTTCTTTTCCTAAAAAATTGATGCCATTCTGTTTGGCTCCTATAATACTTCGTGCTTTAATCTTTTTTTTATTCAGATATCCTCTATAAATTGTAATTCAATGGTTTCAATTTAGATGCAAAAGAAAATTTGCTTCCTTGATATCATTTAATCCAATTATTGATTGATTCAGACCATATTGAATAAGAACATCCTCATAGTTGTATTCCTAAAGTTTTTTAGCTTCTACCTAGTATTCATCACTTATTTCACTTCTATTTATCACAGAGACGTTACAATAATTGTAACTGATTGAATGCCTGATAATTTATTGAAGTTTTAAGGATAGTAGTATCAATTAATTTAATTCGCAAAATTAATAGATGTCGTCAAGTTATTTAAACCTGACGGTCAAGGTCATCACACCTAGCTCTGAATTGTTTATTAATTAAATTATGTATCCAAGATTGAAAGTTGACAAAAAATTTTTCAAACAATTTGCTCTTTGCTGTGCTATTATAACAATCAAAAACCATCAATAGTGAATTTTGATAGTTTTTTTAATCTTATCTCAAGGATAAACAGTCAAATGCTATTGGAATAATTTGAGAAAATATGAAATAATAATGAATTAAAAAAGAAATTTTTTATTTATTTCGATTTCTCACATAATAAAAATTAGTTGTTTATTAAAACTGCTTAATTAGCATAATTAATCCTCTATTTAAATATAAGCTAAATAAATATTTAAATTATTGGTGATCATTTCATTAAAAGATATACTTACAATTAGATTTTTATAATTTAGTGTTCACTTTTAATTTGCTTTTTCTTGAAAAAAATTAAATTTCTAAACTAGAATAATAATGAATTAGATTTTTTATCAAATATACTATGTCATGTAATATTAATTCCAATAAATTAAATTAATAATGCAAACATTTTTTGATTGATTTTTACTTATAAAATTAATAAAATAAATATTACTATAAATAAAAAGGTCAAATGAAAATTAAATAAGATCTCATAATTGTTAAAAATCATGAATCCTAATTAACACAAATTCTATTTTTAATCTACCTAAATGAATCTAAAATTTAAATAATTAAATTTTAGACAAAAAGTTCATAAAATGAGAAAACAAAAAATATTAACACACAAGCTATTCTAAATAGTAATTTATAACTATAATTAATTTTATATGCTATGTTATTTTTATACTTTTCAATTATCATATTGTATTTCTCTTAGTTTTTTATTATCATTTATACTCATCTCTATCCAGGTACCTACTTTCACACCATTCTTATTGTATTCACCGTTTTATGTGACCTCATAGGATTTTGTAATTTCAATCCATTTCCCAAATTTAGTTCCTTCTTAATCAAATGATCCGCCTCCTCTATATTGCTTATTCTGATAATTATTTACATTTAGATATATTCTAAATCCAATTTACGATAAATTATATTCCATCTACCTGCTTTTGTACCATTCGTATTATATTCACCATTATAATAAGATTAATTAGAATCAAAATATTTATCCAACTCCGTCCACTTTCCAATCTTTTTCTCATTTCCTTCTTGATCATAAGATCCACCTCCACTAAAGTATTCCTTATACTTAAATCATATTTACACTTATCTATATTCCATCGAATAGTTTAAGACATACTAAATGTCCCATCTGCCTATCTTTGCACCATTCATATTATATTCTCCCTAATAAATGAGTTATCTCTCATATTTAAACCATTCATCTAATTCTAACCACTTTCCAATTTTTTTCTAATTTCCTTATTGATCATAAAATCCACCCCCACTAAAACAGACACATGAATTTTTTTGCTTACATTAATTTGTATTCTTTTTCTTCATATCTGCAATATAGAGTATCCCATCTGCCTATCTTCATACCGTCCATATTATATTCACCATTATAAGTGATAAATTTTAAATGATAAAATTCTTTGTCCAATTATATCCAATTCCCAATCATTTTCTAATTTCCTTCTTAATCATATGATCCCCCCCCACTATCTTATATTTATTCAATATTTACATTTATTAATTTCTATATAAAATATCCCATCTACATACCTTCATACCATTGGTATTGTACTCACCAACATAAGTGATTTCATTTCCTGTTTTGAACTTTTCATCTAAGTCGATCCACTTTCCAATTTTATTCTAATTTCCTTCTTAATCATAAGATCCACAACCACTAAAACATATAGACACGCAAATTATTATATATTGCTAATATATCTTGAATATTTACATTTGTTCATATTTATCTCCAAAAAGTCTCTAAAATTATATATCCCATTTACCCACCTTCATACCATTGATGTTATATTCACCAGTATAAATGACTTATTTTATTGCTTAAAAAAATTTATCCTATTCTATCCACTTTCCAATTTTTTTCTAATTCCCTTCTTAATCATATGATCCACCACCACTTCTTATACTTTTGTAATATTTACATTTATTGATATGGTTAATTAATAGACTTTGTAAACATAATATCCCATCTCCCCACCTTCATACAATTGATATTATATTCACCAGTATAAGTGACTTATTTTATTGCTTAAAAAAATTTATCCGATTCTATCCACTTTCCAATTTTTTTCTAATTTCCTTCCAAATCATAAAAACCACCTCCACTTTTCATTCTTTATATAATAGTTACATTTATTTATCCCTATTTAGAATATCCCATCTACCAATTTTTGTTCCATTCATATTATATTCACCTTTATATTTTACTTCTTTTGAATCGACAAAACCTAAAGAATACCCTTCATCCAATTCTATCCACTTTCCAATCTTTTTCTAATTTCCTTCCAAATCATATAAACCACCTCCACTAAAACAAATACAAATATTATTGATTATTTCTTATACTTCTAATATATATACATTTATTGATCTTAAGTCACCCCGTAATTGGCAAACATAATATCCCATCTGCCCACTTTCTTTCCATTGTCATTATAATCACCACTATAAGTAACTTATTTGTCAAATGTAAAATCTTCATCTAATTCTATCCACTTTCCAATCTTTATCTAATTTCCTTTTTAATCATATGTTCCGCCACCACTAATGATACACACATAATATAATAATTGTATTCCTTATACTTATATAATAATTACATTTACTTATATTCCCTATCAATTCCATATTTGTCAACATATTTATACATAATATCCCATCTACCTACTTTTATACCATAAAAATTATATTCACCATTATAAGTGACTTATTTATATTTACAAAACCTTTCATCCAACTCAATCCATTTGCCTTACTTTTAACCATTAGCATTGTATAACCCACCATTTCTAAGGGTTAATAAATTAATTACATTTTAATATCTTTAAAAATATAATTCCATTTACCAATTCGAAGACTCTTAAAATATAATCCAGTTTCAACAACTTTTGCTTAACTATTCATAAATGTAAATAACAATTACTTACTCACAATAATTTATAAATAAATCTTTCCATTACCCTTGCTTCTATCCATTATTAAAGTATCCACCAACATTCTTTAATATAGATTTATCCCAAAAAGCCACCCATTTACCCTCTTTCTTTCTGTTTTTATCATATTAACCTTACCAGGTAAGTTTGTGGATTTAATCCACATTATTAAATAATTATGGATTCTCAAAAAAATCATGTACCTTTATTCTTTATTTTAACTTATAATTAAAATTACATTCTCAAGATTGCTTGATTTTTCGAATAGATGATTTAATTATCTTAAGTAAATTTGATTCCAATGTTTATTTTATGAAATCTATATTTGGCTTAATCCCATTATCTAACTTCTTTCTATATAGTTTATCCTTCCCATTTGATTGCTTTTAAGGTAAAATAGGGATTTGAGTCTGATAAATTCATTTTATAAAAAATAATTATATTTGTTAATCTGTTGAAAATCGTCTTAATTGATAAAAATTTGATCATTTTTCTAAAGGAGATATTAAGAATATTATTATCAAATGGGTTCTCACTACCCTATAAAAATAAAATTAGGAAAGAAATAAGAATCTACCAAATATAAATATTTTGTGAATTAAGCTATAAATAGTTTAGAAGTTTTAATCCTCATTACTATAATAACAATGAGCTTTTACAAGAGTGAAAAGTACTCCATGAAATTTTTTCTTCATTTTGCAATCTTTTACAATTTAATCTTATGCTTTAATCATAGGCTTTGCATCGAATTTAAAAAAAAATTTTCATGTGCTATTTTATATTTTATGTCAATCCTGTATTTAGATTGTTAAACATATTAGTTTAAATTTAAAGCATTAATTTAATTTTATTGGTTAAGCTATCATTATCTTGCCTTATTTTATCAAAAATTGGACTAATTTTTTATTAATTGAAATTATATAAACTTTTTGAATGAGCAGGAGATATCCATTTTTAATCCATTCATGATAATGAGTTCTATTACCCTTACAATATTCATCAAAACAAGCCAATTGAGCTAAACTATAATGGTCTTAATTCATTAATTTATAATTCTATAACAAACTCAATTTCATTTCCAAAGTTTCTCAAATCTATTTTAAACTATCAATCTTAATACAACATTTTTGGATTAATCAAGCTTAGGAAAATATTATAAAAAAGTTAAATTATTGAATAAAATTTGATCTATAGACTAAATCATTGATAGACTCATAAATTGCTTAAATCCAACCTTAATCTTTTCCATAAACAGAAAATCTTCAGTAAAATATTTTAGACGTTGTGATCTAAATAACTTCATTCATAATTGAATTTGCTATCTTTTATTATAGAAACAATCAAATAATGAGGAAAGAATCAATTTTAAAGAATTAAATAAATTTTAGGTAGTTAAAGTTTAGAATTAAAAAATAGAAAGCTTATTTTGATAAGATCAGAATTGATTAGTGATAATGACTCCTTAACGGTTAAAAGACTAAGAATAGGCACAGCTAAATAAAATTTTAGATCATAGCTTTCAATAAGGATCTCTATATTCAAATTAAAAAGAGCTAATAATATAAATAAAATTCTCGCATTATCAATTACATTACACCAGTTGTTATTAGAAAAAAGGAATTAATAGAAGAGAATTAATGAATCGATCCATTAATAAAATTTAGGTACATATCATGAAGCGCTTAACTTGCTTATCAACAGGAGAAAAGATACTAAAACTACTAAGGTGACTATAATAATAGTAAATTCCATTCTCTTTAGCATCTAAAAGTATCAGATCTTGCAGTTTTGAGTTGGTTGTTGCTATGAATAAGATGATAACATAATTTGAAACTAAATAACTCATTTTCGTAAGAATATAGTTTTTAATTGTTGTTGATAAAATCAATAAATACAATTTCAAAAGATGAGAGGATGTTAGTAGCTAAATTTTGAAGGTGATAATGATTTGAATTAATGATATTGATGAAATTCATTTGGATGCTTCGTTAATTCCCTTAATCCTTTTAAATTTAATTTTGATTTGATTATAATAAAGAGATAATTTCCTGAGTGTTTGAAATACTTTATGAATCTGGATGCTATAAAACCTGACATTGATGATAAATCATTATAACTAGTATCAGGCATACCAATTTCAATCTTCATTTTTTCACATAAGATCTTCTCCAATTCTAAATATCTATTTCTCGTTTAATTAAAAATTGACTATCAAAAAATCATTACTTAACAAGGCTTATAACTGTAAATAGTTATTAAAATTTTTTTTTCTTCATGGCAGTAACACGCAAAATAATGATATTCTTAATTTTTCATTTTCTCATAAAAAAACAATATTATAGAAATAAAAATATAATGATTTTTCAATCGATAAGTCATTTCTATATCTAGATTAAGTTAAAAAATTCTAAGTAGTACGATATTAAAAATAGAATTTAGTATTTAGCCCTAATCCATCTAAATTAATTAATATCTGTTGTCGGCAATATAAATTATAAATAAAAATAGTTCTTTGGATTTATCTATGACTATGACAGTGTATAAACAAAAAGGATGAAAAGAAGTAAATTGAACTTATCTTATATTATATAGTTTTTTGTTATCTATACAAATATCTAAAAAAGCTGAATTAAACCATTAGACTGTATAAGAACTGTAAGTAAATGAAAGAAATGAGTAAATAACTTGAGCTAATTTTCCAAAATCTAAGTTATTCATTCTGTAGAAGCAAAGAAATAATTAATGGCAAACCTCACTAATTTCTTTTAACATAAAATAATAATAATAAACTTTCAAAATTTTTAAAAAAGTTATGAATAGCACTATTGGTTAGAAAAAAGATCTTTTTGAGGTTTTAGATTAGGTTGGAGAGATGAATAAATATTAAGCACTATAATTGAAATTATTAGAAAAGAAAACATTTCAGATGGTATAGGATTTCTTTCAATAGAAGAGAATCAAAAGCAACTTGAAAAATACAATTTAACAATATAAAATTAATTATTTGAGAAATAGAGGCTAGATTTAAGAAATAACTTTGAGTTATTTTCTAATATTCTCAAAAAAATAAAAAGTCAAGACAAAAATAATTTTTCATCTAAGAAATACCTCATTATTAAGAAAGAGATAATAAAAAATTATTCAAAGAACAACAAAATCATTTAATTTTTAAAATTTCTAGTTTATCTTACAGCTATTGATAATGAATTTATAATATGCGGATCAAATTCAATGAATTTATTAGTGGAAATGAAGATTGATCCAAAGTGCAATTGTTTTGAAATATCAAGATATAGAATACTTTTTTAATTGGGGGTAATTTTGTAAGATGTAGTTTGAGTGGATCAGAATTTAATAATGTAGTTAAATGGAAAAACTTGAAAATCTTGGAATGAAATAATCTAGATGGTCATGATGGTAGAGTCTATTCAAAATACTTCTCTCCTGACGGTATGATATTGGCATCCGGTGGTTACGATAAATCTGTTCGTTTGTGGGGATGTTAAGGAAGGAAAATAAAAGGCTAAAATGGATGATCATAGCGGATCAGTCTTATCAGTATGGTATTACATTAGCAATAAGTAGTAGTGATAAATCTATTCGTTTATGGAATTTTAACACTGGATAAGAAAAAGCATAATTTTAAGGTTATAGTAATTAAGTTAATTCAATATGCTTTTCTCCTGATGGTACTCTATTAGCATCGAGTAGTGATGATTACTCTATCTGTTTATAGGAAAAGGTGCTGGTCAGTATGCTTCTCTACCGATGGTACTACATGATGGTACTACATTAGCATCTGGTAGTGCAAATAACTCTATTCTGTTATGGGATATTAAGACTAGAAAAAAAAAAGTTAAAGTGGATCGTCATAAATATTAAGTTTTATCAATTTGCTTCAATCCTGAAGATACAATATTAGCATATAGTAATGATGATACTTCTATCTGTTTATGGGATGTTTAGACAGGATAATGAAAAGCTTAATTATATGGTCATACTAGTCAGGTAAATTCATTATGCTTCTCTCCCGATAGTGCCACATTAGCATCTGGTAGTGGAGATAACTCTATCATTTTGTGGGACGTTGAGACAAGATAAAAAGCCAGATTGGATGGTTATAGTAACATAATCTGCTCATTATGTTTTACTCCTGATGGTACTACCTTATCATCTGGTAGTAAAGATAGCTCGATCCGTTTATGGGATGTTAAGACTAAATAATAAATTTAACCCTCATGAACAAATTAAAAAGTTGCTTTATTATAATTTAAAACCCAATTATTTTAAAATAAGCCTCTTTTAGAATTTTGTATTTAATTAAACTATATTTAAGTCACCTCTAATTTTTCTATTCTCATTATTTGAAAATCAGCAATATTTTAAGCACAAGAAGCCATTAATTTCAAAGGATAATTTCAGAATCGATCAGGCAGAGATTTAAAAACACTTTTTAAATAAAAAGGAAGTTTTTTTATGGAAAATTAAGAGAGAAGTTGATTTGAACATTTCTATTTGTTGTTTTTTTTTTCATAAAATAATAAACTCTTCTGCTCTTTGTTATATAATTTTAAATAAAGTTAAAATTTTTTACAAGTATTGTTTAAAATCTATGAATTATTATGAATACAAATTTTTATTAAGTTTATTTTAGTTAAGATTTCGAAATTTTAAGTTAGAAAAAATAATTATAGAAATTATTAAGTCATTTAAAAACTAAAATTCTGAATACATTTAACTAAGAGAAAATTAATCGAATATCAATAAAATTTTATGATGAAGAATATTCAGAGAGGTCAGAATTTTAATTAATCTTAAGGAATTGTAAATCCTGAAAGTTAAAATAAAACTGAAGATAATTTTAAAAATAATAACAAGAAATACACTTTATTTTTATTTCATATTGAAGGGATTCAAAATTTTGCCTTAAATATTAACTGAAGTAATTGTAGATTGAGGTAATTACTTTGATGTTGCTAAAAATGATAAATAAAATCAATATTCAATAGTTGTTAAATCAGGAATGCAAATTTTAATAATTTTTTTATTTTGTTGCATAATTTTAATGAAAAATTGAATCTTAGGAAGTCAACTCCATTATCAAAAATATGATTACAACCCTTAATAATAAGTATGGATTGTATATTTAAACAATATTTGATATTCTTTTTTTATAAATTTTATTATTAATGTTTTAACCTAAAATGATAGAAAATTAAAAAGATTTTTAATGTAGATTCCAACATTCATAACCTATTGAATTTGTGATCCTTGATTAAAGTTTACCAAACAATCAGCAGCTGATTTGCAAAAATTGTTAGAAAAATTCTCAATTAGATTTGAGAATAGTAGAATTCTAAATTCTCAAATCAAACTTTGATGATTTATAAAGACAAAAAATTGAATAGTATG
>CAJJDN010000117.1:263292-347639 GCA_905182985.1 Paramecium sonneborni | reverse complement strand
TTTTTTTTTCATAAAATAATAAACTCTTCTGCTCTTTGTTATATAATTTTAAATAAAGTTAAAATTTTTTACAAGTATTGTTTAAAATCTATGAATTATTATGAATACAAATTTTTATTAAGTTTATTTTAGTTAAGATTTCGAAATTTTAAGTTAGAAAAAATAATTATAGAAATTATTAAGTCATTTAAAAACTAAAATTCTGAATACATTTAACTAAGAGAAAATTAATCGAATATCAATAAAATTTTATGATGAAGAATATTCAGAGAGGTCAGAATTTTAATTAATCTTAAGGAATTGTAAATCCTGAAAGTTAAAATAAAACTGAAGATAATTTTAAAAATAATAACAAGAAATACACTTTATTTTTATTTCATATTGAAGGGATTCAAAATTTTGCCTTAAATATTAACTGAAGTAATTGTAGATTGAGGTAATTACTTTGATGTTGCTAAAAATGATAAATAAAATCAATATTCAATAGTTGTTAAATCAGGAATGCAAATTTTAATAATTTTTTTATTTTGTTGCATAATTTTAATGAAAAATTGAATCTTAGGAAGTCAACTCCATTATCAAAAATATGATTACAACCCTTAATAATAAGTATGGATTGTATATTTAAACAATATTTGATATTCTTTTTTTATAAATTTTATTATTAATGTTTTAACCTAAAATGATAGAAAATTAAAAAGATTTTTAATGTAGATTCCAACATTCATAACCTATTGAATTTGTGATCCTTGATTAAAGTTTACCAAACAATCAGCAGCTGATTTGCAAAAATTGTTAGAAAAATTCTCAATTAGATTTGAGAATAGTAGAATTCTAAATTCTCAAATCAAACTTTGATGATTTATAAAGACAAAAAATTGAATAGTATGCATTAATAATTAATCCTCATATCGACTCTGTAAATAAATTTTAAAACACACTAAAATCCCTTAAAACAAAACTAATTCAATAATTAGATTAGTTAATTTGGCTTTCTGAAGACTGGATAAATACTTTGGCAAATTCAATTGTATCTTATAGCTTTTTTGATGAATTGAATAAAGTGTTGTAATAATAATCTTCAATAATGGATTTCAATAAATTGATTGAAAATGTAAAAATAATTCATAAGAATTGGAAAATGAAAGTCAATCAAAGATTAGATGAATTTAAAATCTAATGTGAAAACTAAAGTTTTTAGGATATCTTTTAATAACTAGATAATTTAACATTTTAATAAGAAGCAGAAGTTAAATTCTAACCTATAATCAAAATTAAAGATTCTTATATTTTATCATTTAAAGAATAAAAAAATTTAGATTAATGGAAGGAAGGTACAAATCGATTGAAAGTGTTTGCTTGGAATTAAAATAAGAAAAAATCATATTACGAAGAATTGGAAATAAGATATACAAAAGATAAAGAAATATTGTATATTAAAGATGGATCTATTATAAGAACGTAAAATTTTTTCATGATTACACTAGGGATAAAATAGAAGATTTCACCAAACAGCCTGAATTAATAAATAATTTAGACTAAATTCAATTACTTTAATTTAAAGGGAAATATGGAAAAAATAACTAAAAAGTGGGCAGATGGAAAGTTTAATGGGATGGTTAAACTTTGGATGATGTAGGGGGTGAGTACTAAGAGGATGGTAAAAAGTCAGGCTATTGGAAGGAACCTATAAAAAATTTTTGGAGGTTTAAATCATATTAAATAAAAAAAGGAAAGCCATGGTTTATGAAGCAGGAAATTACGATAATGATTAGAAAGTGGGAACTTGGAAATTTATCTATAGAAATAAATAGATGTATCTTAAATATTGATGAACTATTTAGTGGTGGAGGAGATTACAACTTACAAAGTATGAAACAAGGAAAATGGATTGAAATAGCAGAGAATTTTTCTTCTTTTTGTTAAGTCACTTATAATGGAGAATATAATTTAAAGAGTATGAAGGTAGGTAAATGGGATATTGTGGTTAAAGGAAAATAAATGTAATATTATAAAAGTCATAATATGATAGAGGTGGTGGATAATATAATTAGGAAGAGAGATAGATAAAAATTGGAAAGTGGAAAGAGTTGGATATGGGATTTTCAAAAGATAAATAAGTTATTTTTGATGGAGAATACAATATGAAGGGTATAAAAGTAGGTCAATGGAATATTTTAGCTTGGGGAAAATAAATGTAATATCTGAATAGTATTATTTATAGTGGTGGTGGATCATATGATTAAAATGAAAAAAAGATTGGAAGGTGGGTAGAGTTAGATGAGAGGTTTGATAGTAATAAAGAAGTCACTCAAAGTGGTGAATATAATATAAATGGTATGAAGGTAGGTAAATGGGATATATTATATAAAGGAAGATATGATGGGAAATATCAAAAAATGTAAATAATTTATAATTACATTATAATATATTAGTGGTGGAGGTTCATATGGAGAAGCTTAGGTTAAGATAGGGAAGTGGATAGATTTGGATGAAAATTTTGAATTTGATAAATAAATCACCTATAATGGTGAATATAATATGTAGGGTTTAAAGATAGATAGATGGGATATTTGGTTTAAAGGAAGATATGATGGGAAATATCAAAAAATGTAAATAATTTATAATTACATTATAATATATTAGTGGTGGAGGTTCATATGGAGAAGCTTAGGTTAAGATAGGGAAGTGGATAGATTTGGATGAAAATTTTGAATTTGATAAATAAATCACTCATAATGGTGAATATAATATGTAGGGTATGAAGGTTGGTAGATGGGATATATGGTTTAATGAGGGAAATGATAAATAATATTAATTAATGTAAGCATAATAATACATAATAATATTTTAGTGGTGGTGGATCATATGATTAAAATTCGAAAAAGATTGGGAGTTGGATTGAATTAGATGAAGGGTTTAATGAACATTATTAAATGACATAGAATGGTGAATATAATATATAAGGTATGAAGTTCGGTACATGGGTTTAAATGGATATAAAATGTAATGAGAAATTATACGAAAAGACTTATGATAATTGAATTCTTTATATGAAATAATAAAAAACAATTAACTGATTGTATTATTTTTTACAGTATTTTATACATCGTTTTTATAGTTATAGTTGTTTTTGATAATTTATAATTTATAATAATTGTGACTTCAATAAAATACTGAACTGCTATCTCGTAAATTTGCAGCATTTTAAAAAATTGATATCAATATTTTTATTTTATTCTGTGCATCTTTAGGGCTATCCTTTAGAGATTAAGTATTGGATTAAATTGTAAATAAAACCTAAGAATTAATTCTTGAAAGATAAAAAAGAAGTTTTAAGATTTAGATTCTCTGGAATATATCTGCTTAAATATATAGGTTGAGCAAGTGCTTTATATTTTTGGGTAAGACCTGAAAAAAGATACTTTTTTTCTCCAAAACTAAAATTTCTTCTTATTAATATATGAGATGAAAAATATCAATACAGTCAAGATATACATAATATCAATCCTGTTATCTGTGAGATTTCGTAAAATCGAATCGTAGTTTGATAAGCAGGAAAATATAAACCCAATGGGCTGGATGATTCTTTTAAAGCCACCTAGTATAATCTGACCTAAATTCCAAAAAAAGTAATTTCATACGTATTTTGCTCTAATTAAATACAGATTTTAATTAAAAAAAGATATGTCAGGAAAATTTCTATTTAAATTAAATAAATTGAAAACCTCATAAAAATTTTATGAAAATCTTAAGCTATGTATATTATAATTAGCAAAGAAATGAAAAATATAAAATACTTTCAAGTTTTACACTTTAAAGTAAAGTATTCGGACATCCGAAAAATCAACAGGGTCATATTACTAAACTAAAAAATCAATTATTTTTATTCAGCTCCTAATAAGACCGGAAAAGTCTTCTCTTCATATTCAAAATTTTCATTTAGTTTCGATATTTTATCATTTTCATTCAGAAATTTATCATTTATTTAAAGGCTAATATATTTTATGGCTGGATTGTACTAAATCTTTTAGTTTTTTTCAGTCTTGCAAAATACATATTTCAAATTATATTTTTTATTTTAAAATTAAGATTAAGATACATCTACCAGAAATGACTTTGGTAAAATAACTAACCACTTGACCTAATAGTATTATTGTTAGGTTGTTAAAATTTTTGCTAATTTGAGGAAAAATGTAGGGTCAAGAGATTATTGTCATTAAAAAATCAAATTTCATTAAACTCTCAAATACTATCAAGAGAAAAAAGTTGCATATTTTAAACCTTAAAAGAAACAAAAATGTTAACGAATAAAGTTTGTTTCAAAACAAATATATGATGCAAGTTCTATTAAAATACTTGATATAATTAATTATCGAATATTTCATAGATATTTTATGAAATGACTCAGAAAAACTAATATATAATCAGGTAATTATCAAAAAAATTATAAAAAATCAATAAACCATTAAGTAATAAATTAATATATTCAATACTAAGAAAAACTTTATTTAGAATTTAATCTTATATGTTAATAAATATGAAAAAAACTAACTCAGATTTCTGAATAATCAACCAATTAAACTAATTAAACGTATGACATTAACAATTATTAATATTTATATATTCTATACGTTTCTTGCATATTAAATCAATAAAATATGATAAACTTTATAATATTTATTATTATGCACCATTTAATATTCAACTAAGGAGAAGTATTTCAATTGCATTAGTAGCAATATTTCTAAAATGAATGTTATTCTTTTGAAAAACTCTGGAGTATGCTGTTTAAGGTGATTTGCAAAACAATATCATTTAATAGAGGGCGTAAATCAAACAAAATTAAGTTTATATATTATTTAATAAAGTCTTCAAACAAATATATGCGTTCTTATTGAAACCGTATAATTTAAAAATAAAAAGTAATAATAACAACATATATCTCCAGTTACGATCTATAAAACTTTGTATCTTTAGGAGTAATTATGATTCTAGTATACTTAGATCTTAAGTTATTTAGATAGAAACTAACTTTTTGCATCAGTTTGAGGGTTTAACCAATTATTTATTAGTATAAATTTAACAAGTTAATTATGTTTTAAATTCTTGAATAATTAATCTTAATTTTTGGTATGTCTAAAGAATAACTTGCTGTTGTTATCGATAATGGATCGCATGAATGTAAAGTAGGTATTGCAGGAGATTGTGAACCAAAATGCCCTTTTCCTGCAGTTGTAGGAAAACCAAAACATTAAGGAATTATTATTGGTATTGAAAACAAGTTAGCCTATGTTGGTTATGATGCTTTAAGAATGAGAGGTGTTTTAGAACTCAAATACCCAATGAGCAATGGTATTGTGTAAAATTGGGATGGTATAGAATATGTTAATATATTATATAGATATGGAGAGAATTTGGCATTATGCATACTTCAATGAATTGAGAGTCTTACCAGAAAACCAGCCAGCTCTTTTGACTGAAGTTCCATTGAGTGCAAAGTAGAATAGAGAAAAGATGTCATAAATATTCTTTGAGTCATTATATGTGCCGTCATTCTATGTTGCCAGTACTGCTATGCTCTCACTTTATGCTTCAGGAAGAACAACTGGTATTGTTGTAGATTCTGGAAATAATGTTTCATACGCAGCTCCATTCTATGAAGGTTATGCTCTTCCATATAATGTTCTCAGAATAAATATTGCAGGAAGAGATTGCACAGAATATTTAGTTTTCACCTTAACTGAATTGGGTTTTTAATTCACAAAAACAGCTGAAATGGAAATAGCAAGGGATATGAAAGAGAAATTATGTTATGTTGCTAATGACTATGATGAGGAAATGAAGAAAGAAAAAGAAAGCACTATCGAAAAAAGATCGTATGAATTACCAGATGGACATGTTGTTGTTTTGTAAAATCATAGATTTAGATGTCCTGAATTACTCTTCAAACCAAGCTTGTTTGGTCTTGAATGTTCAAGTATCGATGAATTAACATACAAATCAATTATGAAAAGCGATATTGACCTTAGAAAAGAGCTGTAAAAACTTTAAATTTATATTTTAGTTATAAAAATATTATATTATCAGGAGGCAATACAATGTTTTCAGGATTCGCAGAAAGAATGAGCAAAGAATTAAAGTCACTTTCACCATAATCAAAGAACATACAAGTTGTTGCCTCAGCTGATAGAAAACTCTCAACTTGGATTGGTGGATCAATCTTATCATCATTATCAGCATTCTAAACCATGTGGATCAAAAGAGAGGAATATAATGAAAACGGTCCAACCATCGTGCACAGAAAATGTTTTTGATTCATTTTTTTTCATTCTATATATTTATTTTATAAATATTTAATTTAAAAAAATATATATATAAATAATTCATTTCAAAAAATAACAAAAAATGTAAAAAACATTCATATATAATTTGAATATTAAAATACGTCTAATTTAATTGCTATTATTAATGTTAATTGATGATGTGTTGCTTTAATTCTTCATCATTTTAAATCACCTTTACATATCTATTTTCTAAAATGGTGAAATCTTTTCAAAAAACTTTCTACTTTTCTCTCTAGAAAACAATGATAAGCAACTAAAAAATCCTTAATTGTAGAATAATATCTTAATAAAGGTAAAAGTTTTTTTGAAAACAAATACGTTTTTTTTCCCGACAGATAATTACTTAATATCTGATATCCAAGATTCGAAAAAGGACTAGAATATGACGACTATGTTATTTAGAAGGTTAGCAGTCAATCACAATATTGAAATAATAAAGGTATTGAAACATCAATTATTTTTTAGCGAGTGGCTTATTTAAATTGAAATTATTTGAAGAAAATCTAAAATATTTTTATTTGCAATTAAAACAATTCTTTATGTTGTGATAAAATAAATCCATACTTTAAAAACAGTAACTACATAAGAGCAGAATTTTTAAAATTGTTTTGAAGAACTCCTTTTGAAATATGATTAGTTTATATATTTTTACTACCCTAAAATGTAGATAAGAAGAAGCTTTATTAAAGTATGACAATGCCGAATCGACTTTATCAAATGCACTTAAAATTTCAACCTAAATAATTTATGGATTTGTTTTTTTGTTAATTTAAACCTTCATGAAATAAAGTCTTTAAACAAAAAATTTTATTGATCAAAATAATATGAAGATAATTTTTAACCTTAATTCTTTTTAATTTTAGAAGAAATTTTGCTTATATAGAGCTTAAATAAAAATACAAGGAGGATCAATATAAGAGATAATAATCAAAAATTAAGAGAAAAATTAATGATGATACAATTTAATATTTACTAATTCAAACTAATCTCAGTTTATTTTTTGTTTTTTAATATTTCTAAAATACCTGACAACACATTAATTTTTTTTTTCGTATAAGATATGCTTTTGATAAGCATATAAATTTNTATTTAATTTAAAAAAATATATATATAAATAATTCATTTCAAAAAATAACAAAAAATGTAAAAAACATTCATATATAATTTGAATATTAAAATACGTCTAATTTAATTGCTATTATTAATGTTAATTGATGATGTGTTGCTTTAATTCTTCATCATTTTAAATCACCTTTACATATCTATTTTCTAAAATGGTGAAATCTTTTCAAAAAACTTTCTACTTTTCTCTCTAGAAAACAATGATAAGCAACTAAAAAATCCTTAATTGTAGAATAATATCTTAATAAAGGTAAAAGTTTTTTTGAAAACAAATACGTTTTTTTTCCCGACAGATAATTACTTAATATCTGATATCCAAGATTCGAAAAAGGACTAGAATATGACGACTATGTTATTTAGAAGGTTAGCAGTCAATCACAATATTGAAATAATAAAGGTATTGAAACATCAATTATTTTTTAGCGAGTGGCTTATTAAAATTTAATTATTACTAATAAATTAGTTAAATTGAAATTATTTGAAGAAAATCTAAAATATTTTTATTTGCAATTAAAACAATTCTTTATGTTGTGATAAAATAAATCCATACTTTAAAAACAGTAACTACATAAGAGCAGAATTTTTAAAATTGTTTTGAAGAACTCCTTTTGAAATATGATTAGTTTATATATTTTTACTACCCTAAAATGTAGATAAGAAGAAGCTTTATTAAAGTATGACAATGCCGAATCGACTTTATCAAATGCACTTAAAATTTCAACCTAAATAATTTATGGATTTGTTTTTTTGTTAATTTAAACCTTCATGAAATAAAGTCTTTAAACAAAAAATTTTATTGATCAAAATAATATGAAGATAATTTTTAACCTTAATTCTTTTTAATTTTAGAAGAAATTTTGCTTATATAGAGCTTAAATAAAAATACAAGGAGGATCAATATAAGAGATAATAATCAAAAATTAAGAGAAAAATTAATGATGATACAATTTAATATTTACTAATTCAAACTAATCTCAGTTTATTTTTTGTTTTTTAATATTTCTAAAATACCTGACAACACATTAATTTTTTTTTTCGTATAAGATATGCTTTTGATAAGCATATAAATTTTAAATCTTAGAGAGACAAAGAAAAGATAAAATTGATTTATAAATATGGATAATAAAGTAAAAACTAAGCAAGGTTATGTTTATTAACATATTTAGAACATAAGTTCAATAAATAGGTTATTGAATTGTTGATGTCAATTAATTAATAAGAGAAATCATAAAAAGGATGTGGATAATATTAAAAAACCTTTTATGATTTAATCTACATTTATGATTCTATTTTGGTTTAGATAGATATAAAGAAAAAAACCTCATTAAACTTTAGAACAGAAGAAATAATTTAACAGATTTACAATCTGAAGGATAATTTTATTTAATTCATCTAAATGATAATTAAAATGAACATGACATCTCTACTAAAGAAGCTTAATTGTAGGGAAACACATGAATGTTGGAATTTTATTAATCACTTTAGTATTTAACACTACCCTTTACAACTAATTTTGAATTGGATTTATATATTCAACCTGAAACATACTTAGTTTATAAATGGTTGGATTTAAAATATTAATTATAAAAAATATTCGTATTAATTATGTATAATTAAGAATAACAAGTATCAATTATTAGTATTAGACGACTACTTTATTAAATTTTGGGGTTGATTAATTTTGCCTTTGATATGAATAGATAGTATAGATAATATATCAACACAATAATTTAAAAATTCCAAGATAAAGTTTTAAGTTTCAAACAGAAGTGTATGAAAGAGTTGTTGAGAAGAATTATATTTTTTAAAATATAAATATATTTTTCTAGGATAATAAATTTAATTTAAAGCTAATTATTATTCATTATTCACTAAAATTTTATGAATTCTGTAAATTATAATTTGAATTCATTAAATAATTATGATTTGTGCAGACATTCTACTCTATTGAAGATACAATCTTTTAATAATTGTTGCTTTCATTATGATCAGTTGCAGTTGATCTTTCTTCATTTTATTATTTCTGCATGTGCCACTACTAGTTGTATACCCAAGCATTTAAATTTTTTACTAACGAAATAAATACAATTCTTATCTTCTATAAACAACCAGATAACTAAGAATCACAATCAGCTTAAACCTACAACAGTATCATATTTTTAGTAAGCACTTTAAAATACAGAATCATTTGAAATTTAATTCTTAAATGAGTAACTGTTTAATAACTTCTAATACATTTGAAAAATCAAATAATTTAAATATCATGAAAATAATTTAAGCTTCTAAATTTCTAACAAAAATACTATTAAAAAAACGATTGCTGATGAAAATAGTTCCTTTGTTCTAAACAAAAAATAAATAAAAATCCATTTCTCGATTATTTTTTATATCAAAAGAAGTAATTATGCAACTTATTAAAAGATTAAAAAAAAATATTATATAATTGATAAGGTAATTTATAAGGATGAATAAAGGATTCTTCAAATCAAATAACTTATTTAAACAGAAATATTTAGAATGAAGTTAGAAATATAGTCTAGAGTATACAAAGTTGTTATATATTTATTTATCTCAAGTTTAATCAGATTAAATGGAGAGTTTCTGAATTGAAAATAATTCAACTACATTTTGTTAATAGTTGAACAGTAATTAAGAAATTTTGCATTCTGATTCTGAGATTTTAAATATCAATTCTTAAAAAGCTATTGAAGCAGGTAAAAGTGTTATTGAATAAACAATTTCTTGGAAGGAGTCCAAACATTTGAGGATATATGGATTCGGAAAATTTATGAGAGGAATATTTAAGTTAATTTTCAACTACTCATTTTCATTACATAAAGTATGAATATTTAAAGTAATATCGTTTTCTGTTTTGTCTATAATCTACATTATTTCTCCAAGGGAAGTTATTTTCTCAGCTTTTCCTTCAAATAAAATTTAAAAAGAATTTATGTAATCAATTCTGCTATCAATTATTTGCTTTATCTTAATTTAACTGATTTCATAAGGTTTCATGTCAGTGATATGTTAGAATTTCATCCACTAAGGAACATGATACCCAACTGGAATGCAACAACAATCTATTATATATCTCTAAAATTACCTGTAATTAACTCAAACCATTAAAAGGATTAATCTGAATGATATATTTTTTTGAATTTCATTCTATCAACTGCATCATAATAAAATCCATTAATTGGAATAATAAACCATGATTTTTCTATGAGAGGGAAATGTTAACTAACAAAAGGAGAATTTATCTGTAAAAGATCATATTAATTGAAAATCTCATCAATGCCTAAAATTATTTAATAACTTAATTTAATAAGATTTGTTATTAAATTTTATGGATCGGTAATTGTGATAGTTAAATTTTTAGTTGTTATTTCAGTTACCTTTACATTAAATTATTTTTACCTAAACTTTAAAACTAACTGGCCCTGAAAAAGAGAAAGAAATAACAGATATAAAGTATTTTTGAGCATTACTATTAATATGATCAAAAGTTTTTTTCTCGAAATTTTGTATGTTAAATTGATTAATAACTTAAACTCTTGCATCATCAATTGCTAACCATTTTAAATAAATTCCATAAACCATTCCTTCTGTACATGTTATGCTGAGAGAGAATTCTATAATTCAAAAATTCTTTTTTATACTTGTTAATGTAATTTCAGTAATTTTAAGATTATAATTTGCTCTGCTTCCAGGAATATCATATAATTCTGGAATCAGAATTACATTTGGAATATTCTGAAAAGAGTCTCTAAATTTTATGTCTTATGTTCTTCCCATATTATTGAAGCAATAGAATCCTTTGTTTTTAATTTAAAACGATCTAAATGTACTTTCATCGTATGTGATGTAAGTAGTTTAGCTGAATATCACTTGTTCCTAAGTAAGAAAATAAAAAATTAAATAGAACATTTATTTATATTTAATTTTTTTTTAAAAGCAAGAAATTTTATTAGGTATTCTAAAAAATATGAAGTGATGGATATAGTAAAATTTATTCTGTTTATTTAGGGTCTTTAAAATATTATAAATGCTTAAAATTTATTTTTAAAATAAATAATTTCAATATATAAACTGAATTGAAATGGAAAGTAAAGTAGAATTAATTTATTTCTATTTACAAAATATTATTTATCATTTTATTATGAATAGAAAAAATATAATGATATTAGTTTTAATTTTAGGTCAATATGGAAAACTATATAAATGGAATAATTATAAAATTGTTGTAAAAACATAAACATTTTATAGTGCATCTATGGATATATTTAAAGATGAAACATGCTATTTGTATCAGAAAGAAGGAATTACGATGTTTAGAATATCTAAAGAAATTTTGAGTGATTGTATTTACTAAGAATCCAAGAAAGATCCAAATAGAAGAATCAAGATTTGATTATAATAATTATGAGTGATTATATAAATTTCTATATTTTAGTGTAAAGTCTAAATTTAAATATTTGATTCTTATTATGAAAAATTAACATTTATATCAATTAAATTTATTTTATAAAATTCTTAAATTCATCTACCATGTGTAAAGTATTTATCAAAACTCTCATCTTAACTATTTCCATCTTTTAATCTCATTAAGATTTCAGGTTGCTATCTAACATTTTCATCTATAACCATATTTAAAATTTAACAAATTTCAATTATTTACACAAAATTATTTTCAAAGAAAGTAAGAGTTAAATTTTGATTTTTTGATAATTTAGATACTTTTTCTTCTTGAAAAAAGAGATGAAAAGATTTATTTTTTTTAATTTATAATAAATTAAAAATGCTCAGATATTATGTGATAGTTATTCTTTTTGCAATTAGCTTAAATTATTCTAAGAAAGAATTTAAATTTTGCTCAAGATAAAATAAAATAAAAACATAAATTAGAGGCAATTACAAAAATGTGATAAGCTATGATGAAAGTCCTTTATTGACAAGTCGAAAATAAAATTATATTTAATTAAGTGGATCAGGAATTCTATTTAGAAATGAAATTTATGGAGCTTATTAAAATTATCTAGGGACTTATTGTGGTAAAGGCAAGTCAATTGTTATTGAATTAAGACAGGCTTTTGAATTAAATACATTAAAAATTATGTTACGAAATGGTGATGTTCGTACCTATGATTTTATAGTTTATGCATCCGATTCAAATAAAGAAACTGTAATATTTGATGGAATCAATTACTATAATGAAGTTGCCAAAATCAAATTTTAAAATTAGTTTGTCAAATATTTTAGAATTTTTAATAGAAATGGGAATTCAGAAACTGCTAATATTAATATAATCAAAATTGAGGCTTATTTTTAACTTTGAAACAAAGGCTTATTTTAGTAATTAGTTTTTATTTTTATTATATTGTTGATATTCATCATAATATAAAAATAAACAATTTTCTAAATTTCTCTTACGTTAATATGATTTTATGTTATTAAAAAATAATGAAAAAGAGTCTTTATCCTAAAATTATGTAAGTCGATAGAAAATTTTATTTAAATTAGAACTGAAAATCTAACTTTATTAAAAAAAGTAAGATAAAAATAGAGATCTATAATTCAAATATGTTTAAACTGCATTATATTAGAATTAAAATTAAATTTTAAATTATAAAAAAATCATAATCATTTTTTGTTCATTCTCCTTCTTATTATTTCCCTATTAATTACTTGATATGAAGGATTATTGTTCATTTTTCTTTCTGATAGTATTTATATGGTTTTTTCTCATCTCCACATTCACTTTTATAAAATTTATTATTACCTACTCATGCAAAATTTGTTCCATTAGATTTTTCCCAATGAATTTCGTCTTTCAAAAAACTTGCACCATTTTTACATTAATCATTAAGTTGAATTGATTAAAGTTTTTTTACACCTTCATAGAAAGTTTTTAATATTGTTTCCTATTTTCTTTTTACATCTTGAATAACACATATTGTTCAATATTTGTAATTTATCTTGTTTTCTATCTTCTGATATAAATAGCTCTTTCTGCCATTCCATCTAAACTCAATCATGCTTATCGATAATTCAAATTTAATGTCTGGTATTTTGCTACTATAAAGATTACTAAAAGGATTCCTTTTGAGTATAGTTTTCTTTTTTTGATCTCTTAAAAAAATCTGATATTCTTATTTATTAAAGCATGTATTTTCTTGTAGCTACAAACTCTGTTGGTAAAATTGGTTGAAAATTAGGTTAACATGAGTTTTTAATTATATCTGATCAAATCCTATTGAAATTTATATAATCAATATTTTTTATCAATTTTTTATTCTTCATAAATTTTCATAACTTTTTTCATTTATTGTATTGATTATTCTATTTAAATCTTAAATAATTTTCATTCATATTTCTTTAAAAAATTCAAATTAGGTTTAAAAAATTAAATAAATTTTGTCCTCTATTATAGGATAAGAATTGTAATTTATATTTTTAACACTTTTTGACTAAAAGATTATTAACAATTTTAAAATTAATTAATTCCTTGAATTTAGTTAATTTTAAAGTAATTAAAAAAATTATTGGTTTAAACATTAACTTCGCTTAAAAAGGGAAGCTCATTCAAACAAAATATTGTTAGTGACTTTGTAAAATAATTCTAATTATATTGAACTAAAGTATAAAAATAGGAATTAATCTTAACTTTCTAATCAAATAATTTTATATTTTACTTAAAATATGACAATTGTTTGTCTACTTGACATAGTATTTTATAAATTTATTGATAAAAATTGATTATAATTTACATTAAATAACAAATATAATAACTAGCATCTAATAAAGGTTTATTATATTAAAAACAAGATAGATGGTATCAAAAAAAAAGGATTTTTTTAAAGATATCTCAATATTCATAATTAATTAATTTTTATTAAATCTAAAATAAAGAAAAGCAATGACTTAAACATAATTATTAATAAAGACACATCTATGTATAATATTTATATGATTGCTTGAATCATTCACTATTTAATTTAAAATCAGGTAAGAATTTTGCCTGCTTTAGTTAAATTTGCTTTTTCTCTTATTCTGATTTAGAAGAAAATATAGGATTAGCAGGCGCATCTGAACCTTCTACCCAATTTGGATTCGCAAATATATGTTCAATTGCTTGTAAAATATCATAAGGAATATTGCTTTGATTCCAAACTTAATCGTTCAACATTGGAATGCATAATGAATGATCTACAAAGAAATAAATTTTTACCCCCATAAATATTTTCATGCTAGATTACTTAATCGACTTAACCATTTGATTGTACAGGATTAAAATAGAATTTTGGAGGTCTTGCAGGATGATCTGGTTAAAATTTTAAAACACCTAATATTTATAAATTAGCCTTACCACTAATTTTCTTTCCTTTAAAAACATTTTAGCCCTCAAATTCAAAATTCCAAAATTATTCTATAACCACATCTTTGTCCATATAAGCAAATAAATTATATTTATTTCCATTTGTTAAAATAGTCATTAATGTCTCATCTAACAGACTAGAAAAAAATGGTTGTCTCTAAGAAATAAATATTTAAAAATACATCTTGATCAACTTTGATATCTGGTAAAATTTTGATTTTATTTTGTTAAGGTTAGGCTGCAGTATTAGAAAGGATTTTAATTTTTTGATTTTACATGATATTAATTTATAAAAATATGAAAAGGAATTAAGCATTTATCGTATTGATTGTATTTTAATATTATTAGATTTAATGAGGCTTCTTATTCTAATATTTTTATAATAGAATTTCATAATTAATTAAAAAGAATTGGATTAATGAATTATTCTAATTCAATTAAAGATTATACTAATTAATTAAAAATTAGATATAATATTGAAAAATAAATATTTATAAGTTATTAATATCAGATTAGAATAGTGCAAAAATTTTTCAAGAAAATTTTTCAAGATTAGTTTGTTGCTTTGTCAAAATTTTGATTACAAATTCTTCTTTGAAAGTCAATACAGGAGCTGAATTTGATTTTTTTATTTTTTTTTTATCTATTCTTAATTTAAACTATTATTGAACAATTTTATATTCATTTATATTCCATTTTTACACTTTAGTAATTGAGATAATTTCAAAAACTAAAGCAAACAAAAGAATTTATATGATTAATCCAATAAAAAAGCTAAGAACAATTCCAATTATACACGCAACAATAAAATTCTCATTTTAATACATAATAGCTGCAAGGGTAATTCCTAATCCATATAAAAAAAGACTTAAAATAAAAAAGCCAAGCAAACAATATTTTTAATTTATAGGAATTCTTAACAGCTATGAAAATTCGTATTTTTATTAAAATTACACTTCACAGTGAAATGTTTTTTTGCATAATTCACAAAATACCTAAAATGAATTTTAAAAAAATTACTCTACTGCCAGCTATTTCGTCGATTTTATGATTTCTTAAGAGCCAAGTTTTTAAGCAATCTTCATGAACATACTGAATAGAACCTTTACATTCACAAGGTTTGATAAATACGCTTGTCTATCCATCTTCTAAACAGATTCTACAAATAAATTTATCTTAATTAATCTATATATATATTTAGATAACTACATCATGTTAATCATGTTGTGGAACTAATTTTCTATTTTATACTTAATTGCTTAAATATAATTTCACTTTTCTTATTGTTTGAGGATTTAAATTCACATGAACACTTTTGTTTTAAGTATCCTAAATTAAGAACTATATTAACTTTGACAATTATTGTCTGCATTAACATTTTTTAGGACTCAATTCTTGGAACAAAGAGTATTTGACCAGTCTAAAATCCTAATTCAATTAAGTCTTATTCTAATGTATTTTACTATTATCCATTATTTTCACTTTAATCTAAAGATTATTGCTTAATAAACACTCTGTTTTTATGAGAAAATTACATATTAATTTTATATCAAAAAATTTTATTTAGATTAAAAATTTCTATCTTAAATCATACTCTTTTGAAAAACATATCAATAAACTCTAAATATTCTATCTCTCCATCTTAATCTCTATCAACTTCGTTAATTAATAAGGAGCAATATTCTTTAGTAATATATTTATAATTTTCTATTTTGGATAAAATTTCCCAAAGATTTTCATTTGAAATTTTCCCTTTGTTATTCAAATCAAATATTTTAAAGGTGTTATATATTCTTTCTTCATCTACAAAAACTCTTTTCTCTAGTATCTAATTCATAAAGTCTATTATTGTTTTAATTGAATCTACCTAAATAATTAATGGTTCCATCTTCAGTTTATACATATTTTAATAATTTAAGAATATCTTCATGTTCTTTCTGTTTTTCAAGAGCTTTTTATATTAAGTCAATTTTGATGAATCCACTACCTGAAATATCTAATTAATCAAAAATTAATCTTAAATTTTCTGCTAATCCTTATTTTACTTAATCAGCAACATACCCTCTCATAATCTAAGTTAAAAATTTGTTACTTTTTAAAGAAAATTATTTTAAGTTAACTCTTTTAATTTGCAAAAGTTTATATCTAATTTTTCTTCTTCTTCATTAAATTATTGACTCATCCATTAATGTTTTTAAATCTAAAATATTTAATATCTTTTTTCTTATGGTTATAAGATTTTCTAAATGAGATCAGAAACAGTTCCTTTTGTTTTTAATTAAATTTTATTCTCTTAAATATTCTTATAAATTTCATTTTCATCTTTCCCATCAAAAGGTAAATCGCCTGTAAGCATAACATGCAATAATACTCCAGCAGCCCATATTTCACTTTTCTCTGTTAATTTTCCATTAAATATTTCAGGAGCTGTAAAATATAACTAATTTTATTAATTATCAAATACTTTTCCTTATCGAGATGTTTCTATTATTTAATTATTAGATTTCTTTATATAATCATCTACATATATAAGTTAGAATCCAAGATCAATTAATTTAATATCTAAATTATTAATATCTCTATTTATAAAATGAAAAGATTCAGGCTAACTAATAAAATATATTCAATACCCTTAAATCTCTTTAACATAAAGCAGATCTATGCGCAATATTAAGAGAATTTATGATTTGTTAAAAAATATACCTAGCTTCTCCCTATTTAAGTCGATATCTCAATAAAATCTTTTCAAATAATGACCCTCCATCACAATATCTGTTTTATATTATATAGAGATTACTCCATTACAAAATATAGATTCTTATCATCCTCAAATAATTCAATTAATCTTGTAATATTTTCATGATTCTACATTAAATTTAACAAATTACTAAATAACGCAATTAGTTTATCTCTTATTTAAATCTTAATTAGTTTATAATTTTAATTTTAGGAACAACCTTAACAATTCTAATTTAACCATCTTTTTTTTTCTCTTTATATTTAATAACCTGACCATATTTTGATGGACCTAATGACTTAAAGATACAATTTAATTGTTTACTTTTCTTCCATCTATTTCATAATGATCTTTTAATTTGCTTTATTTACTCCAAGCAAACCATAAATTAGATAAATTTAACATAAATATTATTATCAAATCATGACTAAAAATAAATTGCTAGCAAAAAATAGTAGAAAAGAAAGCAAAAACATTTAAAATTCCATTATATTACCTTCTCCTATACATTTTCCAACCCAAGGACAATGATGATCATATCCTCTTACACAAATATCACATTCATAACAATGATAAGTTCCTTATTCTTTTTCTAATTTACAAGGTTAACATGATTCTTTAATGATATATATATTAAATTGATACTTTCAGTTTTCACAACTTTTGTTAATGTAAAATTAACTCCAGGATTTTTCAAAAATACTCTCAAAAAGCATATTTCCAATATTAAGCCACTCATTATGGATCCTAAACTATACCATATTCCAGATTTGATATAAATAGTTGCACTTATAAAATAGGTCCCAATCATAATAGAAATTATCACACAAAGACTCAAAGGCCCTATTTTAGTAAATAGACTTACAGTGAGGACCTATTGTTATTTATGGTTGACCATCACAAAATTTAAACATAAAGTTATTACCATAATGAGGTTTAAATGGTATATCATTTTCTATTTCAAGTATTCCATTTGTTTCTTCTTTATGAATCCTAATTGAATCATCTTAAAAGAATCCATCTTATTATTTCATCTTTTTTTTTATTTAAAAATATATTATAAATAAATAATATTCAAATCATTGCTGGATTTATTTAATTAAGAAACTCTATGGTTTGATCTATACATTATTATGCTTGTTCTTTTAATTCAATATTTATCATTCCTGCTTAATCTACTAGTTCAATCAATTTTTAATTGTTTTCTTCCAATCTTGAAAAAGTATTAGGCAACATACTCTTTGATTCAATTAATAATTCATTCTATTATTAATAACTATTTATTACTTATTTCTTTATTTTTAATGAGTTTTCTTCAATATCTTATATTCCCTATAAAACATTTTCGAATTATTAGATTTCATTTTTGTATGCCAAGTATTCTTTTTAAATTCTTCCAGATGCTGCTATTAATACTTTTATTTTTTTCTCTAAAGGTGCTTCAGCCATTTTAATTAATTTAATTATTTATCAATCCTTTTCGCTTAAAAAGTGATCCTAAAATAATCATAAAATTTCTTTTATAAAATTTTATATCAATTCTGTTAAAATATTTATTAATTAATTATCATTATTGTAATTTTTATTTATATAAATCTCATTAAAACATGAAACGAAAATATAATAAACTCTTTAAAACTGAGGTAGAAACAGATGCATTTGGAGATCTTGAAACTATTCAAGACTTTGAATCAAAATTAAAATCATTTATTGATAATTCATAGAAAATTACTAAAACTAAAATGAAAGTATAAATGAAAGATTAAAATTCATAAAACGATTTAGATTTTTAGGCTATTTTATTAGATAAAATAATTAGAAAATCAATGACAAAAAAGGATCTCAAAACTAAATATATTGATGTTTGTTAGGAATTTGGAATAGATTATTATTAATTATTTAAGCTAGAAACATTAGAATAGAAATAAAATTATGCCATCTAATGTGCCACAAAATAAATATCTAAAAGTTTAGAAAATCTATTTGCTAAATATAAATAGGAAAAACATGAACCTTCTATTCCTAATATAAATAAACCATTAGATCTATATGGATGGATGAAGGTTAAATCTCAATATAAAAAACTCAAGAAAATCTTACAATATGCTTTAATAGAACTTGTTTATTAAAATTCTAATCAAGATAAAGTAGTTATTTGATAATTATGAAAGATCAAAATGTTTTTTGCCTATATCAATCATTTCATATAAAAAAGACATAAAACAACTGAAAGTCTAAATTTTAGCACTGCTCATACATCAAGAGTACGAACATAACAAAATTTTGAGGAAAAATTATATTTAGATCCTCCTAAATTTTAATTTTCTCAACCAGATTTATTTTTTGAATGGAATCAAGCAATTGAATAAGGTTATATATCAAATGATAATAATATACATAAAGTTGGATATGAATAAATGAAGAAATAAAATAGCAAAGGTGTTAATTATTAAAAAAGAGAGAAATTATTAGATTAATGTTAAGAAGGCAATTATTTAACTGCAGATGAATTGAAGTTTTTAGCATCTACTTCATTTTTAATAAATAAATGCTTAGATAAATAATTTATTTAAAGAGCTATTAATTTTTTAGATTCATCAGTAATAAATATAATTAATTTAGGTTATTCATTAAATTGAAATGAATATAGCAGAATAAATATTATAAACTTTTTATTATATGAAGAGAAATCTTATTTAATACAGAAAAGAATGGTTAGAGAAAATAAATAAAGAGAAACGAAAGAACATTAGTAATAACTAAAAATAGATATTTTAGAAATTAATTATGAGTTAAATTAAAAGAAAAATTAATTACTTTCAAATTCAAATCAGATAAGAAACATAAAAAAGAAGATTATCAATTAATTAAGAGATGTTGCAAAAAAGAAACAACTTTAAAATGAAGCAGAAAGAAAAAAAGAGAAATATTTGAGAGTTTAGAGAAGAATGGGTAATCCATTAGCAAATATATACGTTTAAAAGTTTAAGGAAATAGTTTTGTAAGTGATTAGTAAAATAAGAGAAGTATTAAATATAATTAAAATAGAAAAAAGTATCTGATAAAGAAAGGTAAAAAGAATTTTTACAAAGGAATGAAGCTAAACCTCCTCCAAAAGCTATTTATAAAATTGGAAATGAAATATATGATGTAAGTAAATCAAAAAGAGCTTTTCATCCTCCTTCAAAAGTAATGACAACTTTATCAGAGGATAAATATAAAGTTTAAAAACCAGAAATTTAAAAATAAGAGATAAAGAGATATAAATTAGGAATTAGAAATTATACAGTTACATAAGATCAATTTAAAAATTATTATGCAGGAGGACCTCAATTGCCAAGATAATTTTAATCTCCAGAATTATAGTATTTAAATAAAAATGATGAATCTGATACTAATTTTCCAAGAAAGAATAATTGGATAACTTCAGAAGCTGAAGTTTAAGCTGCTAATAAAATTAAGTTTGCTATAAAAAGATACATACAGAAGAAAGCTTTAAATAAATTAATAGTTAGAAGTGAAGTAAAAAAGAACAGAGATATTGAAATGAAAATAAGAAAATGCATGTAAGCAAAAAAGTTTTTTGAAGAATTACATAAAGAATTAGACAAGAGATAAAGTGAAAGATTAAAAGATATATCTAGTCATTTACCACCAAAATTACCAATTGACAAAATAGAGAAGATTCCATCTTAAGGTGCTTTAAGTATAGGAGTAAAAAGTAGTGGTTAAATATCATAAACATAAAGAACAACAAAAAGATTACAATCTCATAGATTAAGTTTATATAAATATATTCCTACATAAGAAAAAGTTGATGAAAATTCATTGGTATTTGTAAAATTTTATTAAGTTAAGGATACAGCAAGAAGAGCAGAATTAGAAATCAAAGAAATTGCAAGAAAAAAGAAAATGATGAAATTCTCTAAATAAAAAGAAATGAGTGAAGCTAAATTGAAAAATAGGAAATTAATTGTAGCTGCTAAAATGAAGAATTTATAGGTTGCTATGACTTCAGGATTTCAATATAATTAAAGAGATACATAATTATGTGATCGATTTGGAAATACTCCTCTCTATTATTGTGCTAAAAATGGAGATGAATAATTTTGCAGATTTTTGCTTAATTTAGGTGCGAATGTTAATTAATAATGTGAGAATCTCAATACTCCATTGCATATGGCATTTTAGTCAGAAAGCAAATAAATTATTATTGATTTTATAAATAAAGGTGGTAATTTGAATATGGTGAATGCAGATAAGTGGACTCCATTAGCTTTTGGATCTGAAGAATTATTAAAGTCTTTAAATTTATGCAATCTTGTTGCAACTGTAATTATTTAACTATTTGTAGACATAATTTAAGAATTTAGAATCTGATAATAATAATGTATTTTCAAAGAAAGAACCAAGATGGATAGATTAATAATTTGAAGATACATTAGTATATGATAGATACAAATATAAAACAATAATTTGATTATATATAATGAGGTGTTAAATATAAATTTTAATAATATTTTCTATAATCTAATATTGATATTATTTTATATCTTCTGTTTGATCTAAATGAAAAAGTAGATTAATAATTTGAATTGTTTTTCTTGGAGTAGGATTAGTTTAATATATATTTTGTTTATTTTACATGCTTTTTGATTATTCTTGTTATTTAACAAAGTAGTATTTCTTTAATTATTGACTTTATTTATTATGGATAAATTTGGAATTTTCATATTATCTATTTTGTTTAATTTTGTTTAATAACAGACAAATTAATTATAATTTAATTTGAAAATCTTATCTAAATATAATAAGAAATGATCCTATTTGAAAATTAGATATTACGAATAAAGATATGATACTTTTTGAATTATATATTTATTTTATCAAACTTTAGTGTGATGTTTATTAATCTTGTTGCTATCATTTTTGATAGATAATAAATCTAAATTTCAAGTTATTCTTAATAATAAATTAAGAATTACAAGATAAGAAATAATGATATAATAAGAAATGTGTATATTTTTCATTATTCTTCTGCTTCATCTTCTATAACATAATCTGGAGGAAGTATAATTCTAATAAAATCTTCCATTCCTAATTTTCCATCTTTATCTTGGTCATGTAATCGAAATAAGTCTTCAACCTCTTTGGCAGTGAAACCATAAGTAAAAGTCTTTTTAAGATCTTCTAAAGAGATATCTAAATTTTATAAATAATAAGTATTACATCCTTTGTTATCTTGATCAATAAGATCATAAATCTACTTAATTCTAATCATACTACTTTTAGGTAATACTCTCTTTCTTTTCATTTATTTAGTGTCATTATTTTTGAGAACTTCCAATTCTATACTTTCTTTTGAACTTTTTGAGAATACTTCATTATATTGTTTAATCCAATTATTAATCATTTCTAATTAAACTTTGGTTAATGATGGATATAATTTCAACATTAATTAATCAAATGTAACAAATCCCTTTTATTTTGAATCTAAATAATTATACAAACTTGCTGTTACTCTTTTCATATGAGGTTTATTTTAAAAGGCCTTAGTAAAATCTTTTACTCCAATAACCTTATTATTATCAGAAAGAGAATCAAAATAATTCTTAACTCTAAATATTTCATTTCTTGTTAATGTACACCCTTTAGTAATAATAATGTTTTTCATTATCCTACCTTAACTTTTTACTCTCTTACCTAATTATATAGGATTCTAAGCTGGATGATGCATACTTTAAGATGGCTTCTCTGTTGATAAATCATATTTCTTTTAATGTTAATCTAGTGCTTTTTCTAAAATGTTTAGTTCCTCCAATTCTTCTTCCATATTTAATTATTTTTAAGGTTGGATTTTTGGTAATGATTAATTTCTTTATTATTATATTGAATAAATCTATTGTTATTATTAACTTTTAGTATTAGCCATGTAACTAAATTTATTCCTTTTTCCAACCTAATCATTTAAACTCTTCATATAATATTCATTCTTATTTGATTTGGTAATCATTTCTAACATGTTTTCAGCCTCTTGTTCAGTATAAGCTCGGAAAGAACGAAAAGCTTCAAAGGGCTCTTAAACCTTTTATTTAGGTTCATACATCTGAAATAATTATAAACCAGTAGGATTATTATCTAACCATTCTATTATTCTAAATTTAGATTATTAATTACTCGCTTAACTCTAAAGAATTATCTACTTAAATATCACTTTTCAGAAACATTAATTTCGCAAACTTCTCCAACTATATGTAGGATGGTAATTCAGCTTCTGTTAACTTACAATATCCTAAAATAATTGATTTAAATATAATCAGTAATTCATTCAAACTTATATTTCCACTACAATCTAAATCAAATACAATATATAAGACTAATATATGTAGAAAACAATAATTACAATGAACTTTATGAATGTAATGAGTATAGGAAGTGATTGTCAAAACACATATGAATTCATAAATTGAGAGAACTTTGTTGCCAATACAAAACTAATCAAAAATGAAGCTTGCATTTGATCGGCTAAAAGGTACAATTTTACAAAATATATTTTTATCAATAAAAGGAGAAGTAGATCTTCTCTAAAATTATTCATAAACTTATCTTATTTCCATCAATGACCCTAATATAATTCATTCCATTACAGTGTAATAGCTATTTAAGGTTTGGATTGACATCTTTTGTAATTTCAAATTTCAATTCCATTCTACGTAAATGCATAGGAAGATTGCTAATTGTGCCTGTTTCATCCGCATTTGGATTTGAAGAGACGCTTCCCATTATTATTATAATAATTAAAATATAATTAAAACTGTCTAGATTCATCTATTCTTTTTTTATTCATTTTAAGTAATCACTTAATAGTTTTCCTTTAGATTTAAAAAAACTCAACATTTTAGTAAAGCTTTGAATATAAATATGATGAATTAAATGATTATTATTAATTTTCGTTAAAAATAAATATGCTTTATGTTTAAGAAAGTAGTGGTTACAGAAAATCTGTACGAAATAGTTTATCTTCTAGTCGAAATCAATAAACAAAGATCAAAACTAGTTAATAATGTGAGGATATTTTACTTAATATAAATTCAATGATGAATAAATTAGATTATTTGTAATAGTCAATTGAAAATAGAAATCATTATACAAAAGTACAATTAAAGAAATACATTCCTTAAAACTACTTAAATGAAGGTATACAAAAATTGAGAAATAATAACTAAAATATCTGTGTAATAGGAGATAAAGAAAATAATAATGAGAAATTGAATTGTTATAATTTGATAAATCAATTAGAAATCCCATATAAAACAAAATCAGATTTCTCTCGAAGAAGATCTTTTGCTAATTGAAACCTTTAGTTATACTTAACATATCAATTAAATTTATAAATAGTCTAATATTGAATTGATGGTGTAAATATGTTATAATGTTCGATACATTGACTAACTCAATCTCTCTTTTAATTTCCTCCTCTGGTATTTCTATTTCCTTAAGGTCTTCTTTATTCTCTGTTATCTCTATTGTCTCTATCACCTCTATTGTCTCTATTTTCTCTATTATCTCTATTTTCTCTATCACCTCTATTGTCTCTATTTTCTCTATCACCTCTATTATCTCTATTGTCTCTATTATCTCTATTATTTCTGTTATCTCTTCTATTGTTGTTGGTATTTGGTCTTGGGTCTTTTCTGACATATTCAACATCAGAGTATTTTTTACCATTTTAGTTGACAACAACTAAATCATCCTATAATATAGATTGCTTAATTTACTTTTTCAGGTGTTATACGTCCGAATTAATCAAGTGAAAGTCTGTGTCTTTCTTAGATGACTTCAGACAATCCGTTTCTCCATGCATAACATTTACCTTTTTCAAGAATGTTGGCATATTCTCCAATAACTCTGAATCTAATAACTCCTGTATCATCTCCAGCCAATCCTTCAGCAACAACTAAAGTTGATCCGTCATATCTTTTAATTTGCTCTTTCTTGATATCTTCAATCTAGGATATTCAAATTTCATTTCTTACTTTGACGAAGGTATTATATCCATGAATTCCTGGTCTAACTTCGCTGAGTTTTTCAACTACAATGCTATACTTATAAATATACATTTTGGTTTTGTTAATTGACGAGTTTAAGGTGGTCTATTTTAGGAAGCCATTGAATAAATATATTAAAAGATTTAAATACCTTGATTAATATTTAATTTTTTTTTCAGATTTATATTACAAATTACAAAAGAAACATATCAAATCAATATAAAATACATATCAGTATTACTTAAACAAAGAATTCTTATTTAATCCATATGATTCATCACTTAAATTCATATATACCAATCGTCCTAAATTTACTAAACTTAATACTTGCATTTTATGATATATTTTTTCGACATGCTATAGATTTTTGTGTTTATGTTAATTAATTATCTCTTTCATAATAAGATTTCGTTGCTATAAGTCTAGCTACTATTTTCTTATTTAAATAATCAAATAAATTTTACTTCATTTTCATCTTGCATTCTATCTCTATCAGTATGTAATTACTTGCTGCTTTTTAAAACATGGGATATATCTTTATAAGATTTAACAAGCTTCTATTTATTAAGATTGCTACGGTGAGAATTTATGTACAACATTCTTCTTAATAAAGCTGAATTACTTCTATTTATTTCTGCATAGTTTTATTACATAAAAATAACTATATATATTACTAATATTTATTAGTTAATCTTGAAGTAAATTTATGCTTGTATGGAGTTCCATTATCAATTGTAGCTTTGGCTTTATTCACTATTTTAATATGTCTATCATATGACTAAAATCATATAGTAATTTTATTACATAGGCTTATTATTTTAGTTCTATGATTTTACTTGAACTAACATAATTCCACATATTTGAAAGCTAATGATCAATTAAATTTTATATAATTTTTTATTTCTAAATATATAACAATATTCTTAGTTTTAATTTGAGCTACTCTCTTTAAATCTCTATTCTAGTATTTATAATCAAAAACAATTGATTTATAAAATTCATTCTACTTTATCAATCAATTAATCTTTTTAATTTAATTTCATGATGAATTATTTTAATGCTGCCTTTATGGTCTTTTTGACTGTACAAATTACTTATTCAGCTCATACACTTAACTTAGTGTAAGATGAATAAGCATTATGCTTAGATGGATCAAGAGGAGTATGATTATTATAAAATATAAAAAGTCATTTTATTTTGATAGAGGAAGTGGAAGTGGAGCTAAGTCTTGGATTATTTATTTTCAAGGAGGAGGTTGGATAGGCGGAAAAAGTTTAGAAGCTACAAAAAATGATGCCTTATCAAGATCTAAAACTGAAATGGGATCATCAAAAAATAAGGCCTAATAAGTAAATATAGGTGGAATCTTCTCAAGAGATTCTAAGATAAATCCTGTGTTATATAATTGGAATTCTATTTATATTAACTATTGTGATGGAACAGGTAATGATTATATATTGATCTCTTAGGACATTAAGGATATGCTAAAGATCCTATAATTGTTAATGGAGTCAATCTTTATTTTAGAGGTAATTCAATTACAAGATCTATCATAAATTAATTCTTGAATGAATTAACTTAAGCTGACAAAGTAATTGTATCTGGATGCTCAGCAGGAGGATTAGCATCTTTTACTTGGGTATAAACAATCAGAGATTTATTACCATAAAGTGTAACAGTATTGAAGTACTCTTAATTGTTATTTATTATATAGTGTACCAGATTCTGGAGTGTTTTAAGATTTATAAACATATGATGGTTCAATTTCTTATAAAAATACTTATCATACTAATTTCATGTAATTGTCAAATAGTGAATTATCTCCACCAAATACTAGATGTGTCTAATCTAATCCAAATGAATAATGGAAATGCTTATTTGCTTAATATTTAATAGAATATATTGATACCCCAATCTTTTTTGTATAATCACCATATGATTCATGGTGTATTCCAAATATTTTGAAATTATCATGTGCAAATGATGGAACATTATTAAATTGCAATTAAAATTAAGTAAATTTCATTGAAAGTCATGCTATAAGTATGGAAGTGATGATGAAATCAAGATTCTCTACTCATTATAATACTGGTGCTTTTGGACCTGCCTGTTTATAACATTGGTATAAAATATCAATTTATTATTTTATAGTTTTCTTGAAAGCTCTTATTATCATGGTACAAAATTCTAAGTTCCTTCAGGATCAGGAAATACAATTGCCAAGACTTTATCATCATGGGTTTTAGATTAATCTATCTCATCCAATTATTTAGACTTTGTATCATGGCCTGATAATACTGGATGTAATAATTTATCCATAGATAATTGAAAATCAATTCATCTTAATTATTTAATTTATAATGTTTCATAATTATATATATTTTTCATTTTATTTTCTTAATTCATATTATTACAAATTATCCATTTTTATTTTTCTCTTATCAAATTCACTTTATTTTATTATTGACTTATTATTATTACGTTTTAATTGTTCCTCTTTCTATTGAATATTTTTATTTAAATTTTATTTTTATTAATTTTTTAACTGATTCATTTTTGCAGCCATTATATGCTGAACTTAAACTAACAATTCACTTATTTTTGATTAACAAACTGAACAAATCCAATTCCTCTAACAAGATATATGATATGAATGGCCACAATTAAATGTCACTACATTTTCAATCTCTATAAATAACTTTTTTTATAACCTCCAATATCATCAATAATCCTATGTCCTAATTATTAGCATTATTAACATATTATATCTACTCTCTTCCCTAAATTTCTGTTTTTATGTAGGATATCATTTATAATGTTATTTGTTTTACATAATTCCAAATTGCCAAGTCTTAAAATATGTTAATAACAATGAAAATCCAAAAAAACAGCTCTAAAACAATAAAATTAAAATCCTAAATTTAACTTCGAATAATTATTTATCAACTCATCTATAAATAGTTCAATATCAGTTGAATATAACAATTTTATCAGAATTTCAGGTGTATTAGTTCTAAAATTATTGATAATTGTCAATATTTCAATTTTTGTATTATCTAATTTATAAGCTTAATACAACATTCTTTACCAATCAATTATTTGATTAAACACTTAAAAATACAATATGTCTATATTATTATGGAATTTATTATTATCTAATAGTATTTCCATATTCTTCAATAGCTCATTAAGAGTAGAGATTAATTATCCAATAGTAGTAATTACTAAATAGGGTTTCTTTTTCTTTGAAATCTAAACAGGTAGTCTAATAATTTCTCTTAGATAACGTTTCAATAAATCATCCATAAATTCTAAATAAATTTAAATGCTTTCATCTATTTTATTCATCTTCTCCAACAATATAGCTGTTCCTTCATAAATATTAAATGCTTTTGTTAAATAAATGGAGTCAAAGATTGGATATTTACCAGATCTTAAAAAATTAGGAACTTATTATGGTTTATGTTTACACAATAGTTCTATATGCTTAATTAAAATTTGAGAATCTGAAATATCATTCCAAATAAAATTAATATAATCTAATTTATATTCAGGTTCATCTATTGAATCGATAACTTAATTGTATTTTTATTAATGATGTAATTGAATTATAGTATCAGAATTTAGTAAAGAATTTAAAGTAATCTAAATAATAATTATTTTATTCAACATACATCTAATAATTATTTTTAAATCTCTTTTTATTAGTTATCATGTGATAATTTATTCCAATACCACAATTCTTATTCTAATTCTTAATCTATATCTTCTACTATATCTTATTTCATATTTTTATTGCAACAAGGAGAACACTCTTCAGATTTATTTTCACTTTCTTTTTTTGAAGTCACTTCTTCTTCATCATAACTTTCTTCAGAATTTTCATCTTCTTCTTCATTTTCATCCTCTTCTTCTTCATTATCATCTTCTTCCTCTTCATCTTATTCTTATGAATTTCTTGATTCATTTTCTGAATTATTTGAATCTTCATCAGAATTTTCACTTTCACTTTATTATTTTTATGGCTAATTTATAAAAGCATTCATGATAGTATTTTATGGTTTTGGTTTGTCATCCATTACAAAAGATACAAATTTAGAAAAAAAGCTACTCATTTTGATTAATTATTTTATATTTTATTAAACTACAATGAGTCTAATGACAAAAAGAATTATAAAAGAGCTTGAATAGCTTAGAAATGATCCACCATAATCATTTGTTGCTTAATGCATAAATAACAATCTTTATGAATGGCATTTCACAATAAGAGGTCCAGAAGATTCAGACTATTCAGAAGGAATATATCATGGAAAAATAGAATTACCAGTTGATTATCCAATAAAACCTCCAAACATTTTTTTTCTTACTCCAAATGGTAGATTTGAAGTTAAAACAAAAATATGTTTAAATATAACAAAATTTCATCCTGAAAATTGGAATCCTAGTTGGACAAGTAAGTTTATTTATATTAATTAATTTGTTTAGTCAGGACTATGATTGAAGGAATCATTTAACATTTTCATGTAAAAGACTTTGCAGTTGGTTCAATTCAATATACATCAAATCAAATAAAATCATTAGCTTTAGGAAGTCATAAATGGGAATGCGATATTTGTGGTCCTATTGTAAAATTAATAGCACCAAAAGTGAAATAATAAAAGAATGAAGAGTAGTCTTAGTTTAAGAAGGATGATCATTAATAAGAGAGAAAAGAAGATTAAAAGATTAATAATTAAAGTGAATAGATAAAAGATGCTATTTAATAATAATAAAATTAAAACAATAAATAAGTAGAGTAAAAATAGAAAAGAGAAAGTGAAAAGTAGAAAGAAGCATAAAGGAATGATTTATCAGATGAAGAATAAGAAATTCTAATGAATAAAAAGTAAACAGCTGAATTTGAAAGATTACTTTGGAAAGCAATGAATCCAGACTTTTTATAATAAGCTAATATAAGAATTTAACATTAATAAATAGAGAGTTTTCATCCTTAATAATTATAATATTTTGATTAAGGTAATATTATTTAATATATTAATCAGTTTATAAAATGATGGAAGAAGAAGAGAAGGTTTAATAAAGTTTGTTACTCAATAAACCACAAGAATAAGAAACAAATAAGAGAGAAAATGAGATAGCAAAAGAATAGGAATAAATAAATAAAATAAATAAGTACTCATCTTAAATTATGTTAATAAATATAATTTTGTTAAGTTTAATATTTGGAATAGTATTTATAAATTTTGGAGAATTTATTGAATAGAGAACAAAAGAATGGTTGTTAGTTAATTGATATTTTATATTTTAAAATAAATATTGGATATAAATGATCATGATATCATTTATCTAAATACTGATTTAGTAATAGGTTAATCTTTGACATTAGTGTATTACATCATGATTTTCATATCTTAATCAGTTAATCCAAATTTATATTTCTAATTGGCAGCTTTTAATCCTTCAAAAGTGATTTTGCCTTTACCTTATTCTAATACTTCATAGATGCAGTCAAAGTTTTCAGGTTCAGACAATTCAAAGTTAAACTGTTAAGCAAATTCGTCTTAATCCAATTTTTAATTTTTTCTTCTTTGTAATTTTTTTAATAATAAAGAACATTATTCTCCGCAAGCAGCTTCAACAACTGGAATAAAATCTTCAACAATTAGTTTTTCTTCAAAAGCATCAACGAATTCTTAATATAATTATTAAACTTCTGGAGTTTAAGAATAATCGAACTCTTTTTGTTAAAACATTCTTCAAATAATTAAATATTAATTTACAATGAATAAATATTCGCCTGATGGCTTAGTATAATAATTATTATAATAAATTAGAAATGCCTTATAGGTGCAATGTTAGTAAAGGCAGGACAAGCACTTTTAATGACATGGGGGAAATCAAATGTATATTATTATTCATATTTCAAAATGAATGATCCTAATTTACCAGTTGCATATAACACATTGCCTATAGCATTAATGGGTATACCATTGGCGATTGCATCAGTGTATTCTTTAAAGATTGCTGATAGAATAGGGTATGAGAAACTAATAAGAATTACAACATCATTATAATTTATTTCATTCTTAATAGCGTTACACGCTAACTCTTATTTAGAATTCATAATATTTTATTTGGGTTTTATAGGTTTGGGATATGCATTGTTAGCATTTCCATTATTAAAATGTCTATGGAGTCATTTTTCAGAAGAGGAAGGAATGGTGACAGGTATTTTATTTGGAGTATTTGGATTTGCTACATTTTTTTATTTACTTCTAGTAACATACATAGTAAATCCTAATAATGAAGAAGCTACATTATCAGTAATTAATAAATCATTACATAGATCTAAGTAGGTTCTCAGTAATATTTATATTTTTCTGATGTTGTTGCTATTAACACTTATTAAGCTATTAAATATGCAGGATTTATAGCAGGCACTTTAAGTGTTTCTGGAAGTTTACTAATAAATTAAAGAAAATTAGAGAATGTAGAAGAACAAGAATTATAACTTCTAACTAATGAAATATAGAATATCACAATTACTTCAAATGATCCACTTTTTTAAGTTGTTAAAACCAAGCAATTCAAAATTATTCTAGGATCATATTTTACTGTTTTCTTTTTTGAAGTGACGTTGGGATTAAATTATAAAACCTATGTGTTATAAAAGGTAAATTTATATAATTAGTTTAAGAGATTAATAACGATTAACTTATTACATGGGTTGATACACTTGGAATTATTCTTGGATCAATTGCTAATTTCGTCTTTGGTAAAATGGCTGATTAGATTGCATTCACTGTCTTATTACATAAATTATTAATAATAATGAGTATCATTGCTATGATGATCCCAATATCCTTGAATATTTCTAAAGACTTATTCATTATTGGTAAAGTATATCAAAACTATTTAGATTATTTATTGTTATCAATTATCTCAAAAGGAATCATTGTTATTTTAGGTCCAGGATTACTCTAAATATTTGGTAAGAAAATAGGTGCAGACATACTCCCTATTGTTAATTTTAGTGGATTACTAGGTTTTATTTTTTCAGCTCTCTTCATATTGCTCATTGTTCCAATATTGAGATTTGATGGCACTTTCATTTTTTAAGGATTATTAATTGGATTGGCTGCTTATTATACTAAAAACATCAATTAATGAATTATAATAATATCCATTTATTCCAACTAAAATTTTAAAATAAATAAAATAATCATGGCAAGTTATGTAATCAGTCCTGCAGATCAATTAATCATACAATAAGGTAGAATCTTCTATCCTTATTATTAGGAACACCCTTCAGTTGTGAAATAGTACATCCAGGACTATCTTGTGAAATGAACATTTTATCAAAGTAAATAAATTCAAAATTACTTTATAAAGTCTTCCAAGAATCATGAGATCTAATTCCAAAGTTTATTTACCAGTTCATTTGATCCCTTTTCTACTTTATAAACGAAAACAACTTATGAAAAAGTATCCACAATACCTTTAAATTAAATAGTCCTGTCTCTACTATTAGCAGAGCTCTTGTATCTTATTTTAAAAGTATATGCTTCCTTTCTTTTATGGTTCAAATACTACGATATAATTGGTGCAAATAAAAAAATCTCCTTAAAAAAGTTGATCCTTTTGTTCCATTATCGGGAGGGTTTATGAGTTCATTTGCTCTACTCTTAGAATCCAATACAAGGTATCTCTTGAATCTTAATTTAGAGCGATGGAAATTTGTTTAAGTATTATTCCAAGATTTTGCGAAACATTCATAAACCTATTAAAAAGCAGGAGAAAAATGATAAACATTCCTCATGGAGATGTTCTTGTTTTTTCATTTGTTATTGCTATCATACATTATTATTATCAACATGATGTAAGATTGCTTAATCATATTAGCCAAAATCTTTAAAAAGCACATATTATAAAGTTTTTGAAAAAATATGGGGTATAAATTGATTACATAATTTGTGTTTAATAGATTTAACAATAATTTAATATTATTTTTATACTTTTTTTTATTCATTCTAGTTGAGGGTTTCTCTTTAACAATTTTCATGTATTTATAAATATATAAATTCGAAAAGTATTAATTAAAAATATTATTATATTTTATTAATTAAATTCATATTACATTGCTAAAATATTTAATATTTTCATTAAATGATTTAATACTATAGATATATTTATAAATTTATTCATCAATTTAAGATGCTTCTTTTTGTTTTTTAAATGTACTTTAAAACCTAAAGTTCTGAGTAATTTTCATTCTTTTTATGTTTTTACTATTTTACGTGTTGCAATTTCATCATCGCAATTTTTTCCTTAATTTTTTTAATTTGTTTTTTTCCCTCATGTACACAATCTATTTGTTAAGATTTTGCATTTTATTGATTTTGAGAATTAGAGGATTCAATGTTTAATCCAATAATAAATTCATCTAAAAATTGTCTACTTTCAACAATTGATGAATTATCTTCAGGTTATATTTGCACTTTTTAATAGAGTTTCTATTTTAATGTGCATTTCGATTCTCCAACATAATTACTACATAGCAATTTAGAACATTAAATTGTATCAGCCTAGATGAGACATTTCAATTAAATTATATTGTATTTCATGTATACTATATCATCTTCATCAGTATAACAATCTGGACAATATATTACCCAATCTTTGATAAATTAAAAAAAAATAAAGATTTCTTTAAAACATTTAGAGCAAATCAACACATCCTTAGATGATATAAATAATTCAAAATTTGTTTAATTTTTCTTTGATAATTAACGTCTAATTTCTTCATCAATAAAACCTTTTAAATAATCTTTTAAAATAGATGGTTTTTCATGTATATAAATATCTAAAAATAAATTTCTAATAGCAATCACACTCCAAAGTTAGAAGAAATCATTTCTTATTTATCTCTTATAAATTTATTATAATGAAAATGCATCCATCATTAAAAAGTTGAAAGATGTATGAATTGAATTTCCAATATTTTTTGCTTAAAAAAAGCATCCAGCTCCAATTATTAGAATATCTCCTTCTTTTTAAATAACCTATTTAACAGGTATTTAATTTTATAAGAAATATGCAATATTAACATACCATCTACCTTCCTTTTTATATAAATCTGGCATAATATGAAATAGTTTATCAATATAATTTGCATCAATAATAGTCCATAAACAATCTCCAGGTCCATGATTAATATTAATCTAACTTAATCCTTAAAAGTCCTATTATCCTCCAATCCAGCAATTCTAAACTCTCATATAAATTTCTGGTATATTAGCCCCTTTACAATTTTATCTCAAATAATTCAACCCATTTTTTTTTGTAAAGAATTTTGGTAAAAAATCAACAATTCTATAAATTTCTTCTTTCCAATCTTCCATATCTACATTAACTGCCTAATACACTTTATTTTTACAAAAGTGTGGATAATTTTTAAAAAAAGATTTTGGATCTTCAGCATACTCTTTATATTATTTTATTGTCATTGTAAAAGCCTAATAAAAATTTTCCTCTTTTGCCATTATAGTATCTGTGAATGGATTCTAACCTCTAATATCCATTTCAAAATTTCTATGATTCTTTGATAAATCTTAGAATGTGAATAAATTTTTATTCAATTTTGCAACTACATCTTTAGGTAAAGACCACAGAGTAACCTAATCTTTAATCCAGTTCTCAGGTGATTCAGTAAAACAATTAATTGCTTTATCAAATTCAATATAAGCACATCTTTATAAATATTGACCATCTACATTTGTTGTTCTCAATTCATAATTTAATAAGTATTTATGAAACAAATGTAGGATTTGATTGTTTTCATATGATTGAAATTTATTATACTATTGAGAGTAATACTACTTTTATATTTTTATGATACTTTAATAAATCCGCCTTATTGCTAAATATATTCATATAATTCTATTATTTCCTAGGAATTCAATAACTCAAATTCTTGTGATGTGGGTTTGAAATTCTTCCTTACATACTCTATATACATCTCTAATTTTGAAATAATTATTAAAGCTCATCTATTTTGTATCATCTATTTTTCATTCTAATATTTAGGAAAAATAATATAAAGTTGGTATAATTTATCAAGCTACAAATGATTCTAATTAGAATGTAATGAAAGAAGTATTAGGTAGTTTTGAAGAGATTGTAGCAATACATCTATTCAATAAGAAATAGATATGAATAAAATGGCAACTAAAAAAATACATTAGATTAGCATCAATGATGCAACTCATAATGTTGCTGAATCATAGTAAAATATTAAAATAAATATACACATCTATATTTGAATATTTGTTGGATAGAATTTGATTCTCATTTTTTCTTTGGTTGTGGGGTATTATTACTTGGTTTTTTAATTGATATAGATTATTAAGGAATTTATGCTTGAGCTGGCATTTTTTCATTAACTATATCAGCATTTTTGGCAACATTGAAATCAGCAAGTGCTAAAATATATAATTCAATATAATACCATCTGTAATAGCTGTTTTGCCAGCTGAAAGTATGCCTTTTGGTAATCTTTTATCAGGACAAGCTCCTTTTAATTTCATAACACTTTCACTTTCTTCTCTAAGTGTTTTTTAAAGTTTCATCATTGTAGCTACAAACTTAAGTTTATTTTTCAATTTCTCAGTACCTTTTTTAAAATTTAATAAAATATTTTTACTTTTTCCTGTAGAACCACCTGATTGTTACTTATTATACTACTTATTTTAATTTGTTAATTATTTGAATTATTCAATATCTTCTTAATTGACATCATCATCATCATCACCTTAATCACCAGCTTAAATTAAATTATAAAGCATTTCTGTTATTTTTTCAGCCACGAAAGGTATTGACCAAGTAAATATATCCATAAAATTTGGTAGTAAATATGGATGTGGAGTATATTAAAATTATTAAATATTTAGAGTATTATTCTATCAATTTTATATAATAAATAATCTTACTTCAAATTTTATTACTGCTCCTCTATTGTTATAAACATCACAATAATTTGGAGCACTAAATATTGTTATAACAACTGGGAAATCTTATCCCCCATTCCATCTATGCATTTTATATCCATCAAGTTATGCCTGAATATTTACACTTTCTTACTTCATGAGCTCTAATGATACTAATCAGACTGTTTCTTTACAAGAATTTCATACTTGCATCAATCCCAAAGAACCAACTACATCCACGTACTTCATTACTTTTCCATTGACCATCTAAATTTCCTTAATCTTGATCTACTGGATCACTCCATAATAAATCACAAAATAATCCACTACGAGGTGGCTCATGATATCTATCTAATTTCTTTATATCTTCAATCTAAATATTATTTCATTTATTACTGATTTTAAATCAGGTGATATTCCTCCATGAATTGCTATAAATTTTGAATTTATTATACATGCTAATGGAAATAAATCAAAAGAATCCATTAACATTTCATAAGTTTCTTAATCATATTTATAAAGACCTATCATTATTATGATAAGTACATTCATCTTTAAAATTAAAAAATGCTGTCAGTTATCGACATTCGTGATTTCCTCTCAAAAAATATACTGTATTAGGATAATTTAATTTTATCGCATAAAGTAAAATCACTACTTCAATTGAATATGATCCTCTGTCCACAAAATCTCCCAAAAACAAATATCTAATATTCATAAATTATTTTACTTTGTCGTTTCTGGATTACCACCAACTTTAGGTTCTAATAATTTTAATAAATCATAATATTATCTATTTTAATTCAATTAAATACCCATGAATATCACCAACAACAGTAAGTGGATCTTGCAAATAGATAACATTTCCCTCATTTTCTAACAATTAAAATATCAGTTATACTTAATAATTTATTGAAGTCAGAAACTAATTTAAATAATTCTTCTTTAGCTATTCTTCCTTCTCTTTACAAATGATCTTTCAATAATTTCCAATCTGGTTTGTCTAAATAATTAAATATTATGACGTACTTTTAAGTTTATCTGGAAACATCAGATTTTTTGAGAGTGGTCTATGAGGAGGAGGCTTTAGAGTCTTCACCTATCTATCATTAACTGGGTCTTTGAGAACGTCCATTAATATTTATAATATATATATAATATTTATTATTATTAATATTTATCATAGATCAGATGCTCAACTTTTACAATTCCGATCTTAATTTATTGACTCTTGATAATAATGAGCAATCCAAAAATTTATTTCCTGAATACATTTATAATCCTCCTAAAATGGATGGATCGACTTTGTATTAAACTGAAAATTGCATATTTGGACTTGATTCTTTTAAGGCTGAAACAACTTATGTTCTATTTAAAATTAAATTATATTTACTTTTATTCTTCAGATAAGTTTTCAGCAGAAATAATAGTGATGTTTTCTTCTTTATTAAAGATTCTATAATATTCAATATATTTTTCAGCTGTCTTCGTTAAATATGAAATTCTTTGACTATCAATCATAGTATTTAATAAATTCTAAGTGACTTCATGAAATCCTTCCTAAAATATGATTAATATGATTTACTTTAGTAAGAGTTTGAATAACATTTCTTTATTGATTTCTCTTATATGATGAATTAAGTAAAAAACCTGCAAATACTGGACTCTTTTCAGCTAATTCTTTAAAGTATTTCATGTCCTACAATACTAAATGAAGTGCTTCTCTTTATGATGCTGTTGAGAATAACACTCCTGCATATTTTCCTTAAACAGTATCTTCAAAAGAGGGAGGCTTATGTCCTAAATTGATTGTTAATCTTAATACCTGGTACTGATTTAATTTCAGCCTCAACTTTACCAGCAGCAACTGAATATCTGAAACAGGCTCTTTGAATTATTTTAAACATTATTTAATTAATGATTTTATTTAGTAGGATTTCTTATTGCTTTTCATCTGAGAAGAAGATCCTTAGATTCATCAAATCATGTAGCAGTCCAAAAGAAGTTTATTAAATTTATCACAAAAACCAAGAACATTTTACACCTTTGTTATTCCTAGAAGCGTTGAAACATATGAATACAAGTCCTATTAGAAAAAGATTTGATTTAAATGATGATATTGCTTTCTATGATGAATTAACTGAAATATTCAAATAAGTACCTATGCAAGAAAAATGGAGATTTTGTAATATTTTTTAATCTTATTATTAGATAGATGTGCAAGTTGCTAAAATAGGAAGAAACAAATAATTAATCAAATAATATGGAAGTGATTTAACATGTATAAGAGTTAAATAAATCGCCATTTTATTATGGGGTTATCATAAAAATGGTATCAAGAAACCAAGAGTTGTCATTCATCTTATAGATTAACTTCAATAAAATTTAGATGCTTTAATTCCTGTTTCTGAAAAGACTGATAATAATATATAACAAAATCTTAATGATAATTCAAAATCAGAAAATGAAGAGGATCATGATATCAATTAATTAGATGAAGATGATGACTTTTTAGAATAATAATTAGAAGAAGATTTGTAATCTGAAAAAAGAGTACTTAGAGACTATAAATTTAAATTCAAAGACATGGTTCTTATTATTTGGGCAATTCAAGATATCAAACTAGATGCTACTGCATTATTAATATACACATTTAAATTAGCCATAAATAATTTTAATAAAAAAGAACTAATTACTAATAGATCATTAATTCTACTTTTACAAGCCACCATCAATATCAAAGATAATAAATAAATTAATGCTGTATCCACTTCTATTTTATTTAGTATCAAAAACTTGTTATACAAAATCTATCTGAACAAGATCTCTCAAATGAAGGTATACTTCAATTACTTTTACTATTAAGAACCCTAGGTTAATTGAAGTAAAGTCCTGAATTTGCTTAAAAATTAGCTTATATTATGTTAAAAAATTAAGAAAAATCAAATCAACCATTTTCATCAAAGTTTGCTTCTATAATGATATGGAATTTAAATAAGTAATTTTAATATTTTTATTTATTTTTTAGGCTTGGCATTACAGATACTGATATATATAACAAATTAGGACTTCATTTAACTAAAAGCAATGAATTTAAAGCTATGGATATCAGTTAAGCCATTTTGATATATTCCATATAATAAACAAAATCTCCTTAATATTAACAATATTAATTCATTTTGAGATCATTAATAAGCAAGGGTAATATGATTAAGTTAGATCCAAGAAGTCAAAGCATTATTAGAGAATCTTTAGAATAATATTAGCCTCATTTGGTCAAATTATTAAAAAAATGAGTTTATATGTTTATATATATTTCAAATATTCAATCAATTTTCATTAAACAAATTTATCATCTTTATCTTTTCAAATTTAAAATAAATAATAATGAAATTAAATTCGTAGTAATTATCTGAAATTAAAGTAGAACTTAAAAAATTCTCTACAGTTCCTATTGAAAAGTCTTATAAATTAATTGCTTAAGTTTATAAATGCAATTTTTAATTACAATCATTAATTGATAGCTAAATTACTAAAAGTTTTGTTAGAATTGGATAAAAGAAATATACAGATCATGATGATGATAAATTTGTTAAAGCTATTAAAATATGTAGGAAATTAGTTAAATAATGAAAATAAGCTATTATTTGCAATGATTTAAATGCTCAAAATGATGAAAAGTAAAATTTATATAAAAATGCATTAAAATAAAAAATATCCAAAAATAATGAGCCATTAATTCAAAAAAGAATCAAGACTAGTATAGAAACTAAAAATGAATAATAGAAATACAATATTAAAGAAACCCAAAATATTTAAAATGTACAAGAAGATAGAAGAAAAAAAGCTATTGATGGATTAAAAAAATATTTTTTTTTGTAAACTTAATAGGAACATGAATAATGGTCTAAAAAAATTGAATAAACTATTTATGATCTCTATAATCATTCTGTTTAAATATATATGGATAAAGTAAAATGTATTGTAAGAATGATAGATAGGAATTGATAATTCAGAAATTAGTTGTTAAATGGAGAATTTAATCTTATAACTGAAATAAAAAATTTAAAATGATTAATAAGAAAGAGTATCAAATTCAATTTCTTCTTTTAAGCTATCTATGCTTTATCTTCATATCATCTATCATTTTCATTACTCCTAAATTGTTCTGGGAATATTCATTATGAAATGTTTAAGTATTCTTTGTCTTTTTTTTTCTATTCTATAGAAGATTAAATGGATTTTAAGTCTTATCTAATTAAAGATTGTCCAAACTATTTTTAGGAGATATTTATTGAGATATACTTGGAAGTATATTATTTTTCTTCATCTTTTTATCCTAAGATATTAAAATATATGTTTATTACTATAATGGATAAAGGAGTTAAATACATAACAGGTTCTTTTTTATATGTTATTTTTCTTAACATTTTTTCCATATAAAGAGAGATTTGCCTTTTTTTTGTACTAGAATTTCGACTATTTATAACTGTGCTACAATGTTCATTATTAAATGAAAACTTTTCCTTTATTGAATCAACTTCAAAACAATCTGTTGCGTTTCTTCTAATTAATACTTTATTTATAAACCTTATAATATTTTCAGGGGAATTAGGAAGTTTAGGAGATCTATGTGAATGTGCTGATTAAATTATCATTGTTCCTCGTTTAACATTAATTTAAGGATTTTTAAGGAATTATTGTAAATATCTCTGTCTTTTGTGTTTTCTTATTTATTCTGATTTATAAAAAACCAAAAATTAGGCTGCATATCCAGCTATTCTAAAGCGCTTAAAAACTCTTTTCCTTCTTGTATAACTTAGAAAAAAAATAGAATTTTGACATACGCTGCCTCAAACGAAGAGATTTAATTCCATATTTTTATCTAAAACAAACTCATCTTTCCACATTACTCACAATTACAACTAGTATTACGTTTCTTTATTTCATTATCATTTTGATTCTTTATTAGAAATCTTTCTAATTCATTATTTCTAGCAGTTCTCATCCTATTCTTAGATTCTTTGGAAATACTTTTTGTGTATCTCAATTAAAAATTTTATCTGGGGGATACCAATCTAATTAAATGAACAACGTTATACCTTTACATACTTAAAATAATCTTTTATTATGGTTATTATTTCATTATAAATTAATATAATAATAAAAAATTGAAATCATAAAACTTGACTTAATCAAATTAATCAAAAAAATAAATGAAAAAGAATGCATTAATTATTAAATTATTTAACTTGATTCACAATGATATTTTGTTTATTTTGTATATAATCATTATTTTTATTTAACAATAAAAAAAGGATAATAATAATAAAAATATAATAAAATAAATCGCAAGTAGGAATTAAATAATATGATAAAATGAATCAATTAGATATTAAAATATCATTTTACTTTTTCTATTGTTAAAATGGGGCTAGTTCCTTTTAGAATAAGTAATATGTAATTACCTTTACTAATAAATCTATTTCTTCTCTAAGAGAATCAAATGTAGTTTAGGTCTCAATCCTCTGTTTACAAAAATCTTCATTTAATTGTCTAAGTAAAGTTTATGTTTACTTTAAATGTTATCTGAGTCTTTTATTTTCATCAGTGACTTGTTTGTATTTTGTCGTTAGTTTTTAATGTTTCATTTTTTCATTTTCTGATAAGGTTTATGGGTCATTCATAATTTTTTCANGAGATCTATGTGAATGTGCTGATTAAATTATCATTGTTCCTCGTTTAACATTAATTTAAGGATTTTTAAGGAATTATTGTAAATATCTCTGTCTTTTGTGTTTTCTTATTTATTCTGATTTATAAAAAACCAAAAATTAGGCTGCATATCCAGCTATTCTAAAGCGCTTAAAAACTCTTTTCCTTCTTGTATAACTTAGAAAAAAAATAGAATTTTGACATACGCTGCCTCAAACGAAGAGATTTAATTCCATATTTTTATCTAAAACAAACTCATCTTTCCACATTACTCACAATTACAACTAGTATTACGTTTCTTTATTTCATTATCATTTTGATTCTTTATTAGAAATCTTTCTAATTCATTATTTCTAGCAGTTCTCATCCTATTCTTAGATTCTTTGGAAATACTTTTTGTGTATCTCAATTAAAAATTTTATCTGGGGGATACCAATCTAATTAAATGAACAACGTTATACCTTTACATACTTAAAATAATCTTTTATTATGGTTATTATTTCATTATAAATTAATATAATAATAAAAAATTGAAATCATAAAACTTGACTTAATCAAATTAATCAAAAAAATAAATGAAAAAGAATGCATTAATTATTAAATTATTTAACTTGATTCACAATGATATTTTGTTTATTTTGTATATAATCATTATTTTTATTTAACAATAAAAAAAGGATAATAATAATAAAAATATAATAAAATAAATCGCAAGTAGGAATTAAATAATATGATAAAATGAATCAATTAGATATTAAAATATCATTTTACTTTTTCTATTGTTAAAATGGGGCTAGTTCCTTTTAGAATAAGTAATATGTAATTACCTTTACTAATAAATCTATTTCTTCTCTAAGAGAATCAAATGTAGTTTAGGTCTCAATCCTCTGTTTACAAAAATCTTCATTTAATTGTCTAAGTAAAGTTTATGTTTACTTTAAATGTTATCTGAGTCTTTTATTTTCATCAGTGACTTGTTTGTATTTTGTCGTTAGTTTTTAATGTTTCATTTTTTCATTTTCTGATAAGGTTTATGGGTCATTCATAATTTTTTCAAATTCACAATTAAGTGCCTACAAAGATTCTTTACATTTTTAATATGATGCTTAGAGTGACCTATTATCTTCCATGAGTTTTTCTAAATCCTATAAATTAAAAGCTTAAGATGATCCAATTAATCTTACAATTTTAGATTAATCTAACACAAAATTCTTTGCCAATTTTAGATGGAATTTCAAACAATTCATAAGATTAAGATGTTATACACAATGTTTATTTTAAGAGTTTATCCTTAATGCTTTATTGAATATAATACAATCTAATTTTCATGTTTAACTTAAAAGGCAGGTAGCAAAAGAGAAACATAAATTCCTTCAGGCATTAAAATTATTATTATTATGTAATGAATAATATTTATTAAATTTAGTTATTGAGATTAAAAATGAATAGATTATCCTCTGAAATAAATATAGTTTATATAATTCAAGTCTTAAATCTACAAGATTTCTAAGTATTTTCTAGTTCAGTAGTTAATTTTCCTTTTGCTTGAAGAAGTTTACCAATCAAAAATTTAATTTCATTATTAATATGGACACTTTTTGAAGGCTATTAATTCTCTTTATTCTATAATACCAATTATATTTACATATTTGAATGAAGTAGAATCATTTTGATTAGTTTCATCTTAATTAATATAGCGAGCCTTAATTTGCTATATATAATTGATATGATTATCATTCATTCTCAAAGTTGTTTATGGTTATTATTAATATAAACTATATTTAAGATTGTTTAACTAAACTTATGTAAAGGATGGAACTTTAAAGTGCGAAAATGAAGTATTATTGGTTTTTTATTAAGTAGATAACGAAGTAGTTTAATTTTAATAACTTTGATCAGTCTACCCTAACATTTTACTTAGATTTGTGGTTGAAGTTATACTATGAGCTTTATTTCCTTATTAGGAATATGATCTTCTTTAGTCAACTTCGTTATTAAATCGGGTTGTTTATTAATTAGATATCCTAAATCTAATATATTCATCTCCAGTTTCGATTTCTTCTTTCATTATACTTGCATCTTAGAGATAAGAATTAAGATTTAAATTGTTTGAAGGAAGAGAATTGGTAGATTAAGATTTAGCTTTTTTACTCATCATTTAATTAAAATCCTCAATTGGCATTGGAAGGGTATCATGATTATTAGCCTTGATTTTTTCAAATGATTAATTATTTTTTGAAGGTTACAATGATTATTTTTAAATAGATGTTATTGAATTCCTTGGTTATTAGAAAACCTATTTCAAATCAGGTTAAGATATATGAAAACTCTTGCACTAAACTGGACTTTCTTAAGAGACTATAGAATTTCTAATTTTAATCATATCGGCACTCTTTTTTTTAGAAGTACTGTCATAATTATTGGTGTTTCTAGAATATCGATTAAAATTTAAATTTACATTCTTTACTCATCAATTTATTTATTTAACATTTTTTTTTCATATTGGAATTAAACTTACTATTCATGCATTTCTTATTTTAAAGCTACTATTTATTCATCGTATTTCTATTATAATTATTGAACTTCTTAATTTTATTCAATATGTGTTTAATATTTTTTAATTGTATTTTGACTTCGAATCAATCTTTATTATAATTGTTCTTTTTCTTTTTCATATAATTATGCTAATTATTAATATCTTTGATCATAATCTGATTATTTTTCTTGCATATCTTTAAAAAAATTATCCTTAATTTTTTGAATTTCTTGCTCAAACTATAATTTTTATACTTGTTCCTTAGATTTAAAATTTTCCTCTATTTTTTATATTTAATCTTTGAACTTCAAAATTTCTTAATTTAAATACTATTTATCTGATTCTAAGCTTTAAATTTTGTGATCATAAGTAATCTATTATTTTTATTACTAAAGTTCAAGATCTTTAATTTATATTTCTTTTTCATTTAATTATTCATTCAAACATCTAAGCTAAAAGATATAATTTTATTTTACTTTTTCTTCCAATTTTGATATGCTATCTTAATGTTTCTTACTATTGGCCATCTAAACTTCAATAGATTTTTGAAATTCTGTATAACTTTTTTGCTTTATAAGATAGAATTTGAATAATACTTATGTTTTTCCTGAAATATCAATAGCTTAAGTTATAGTATCATTTAATTTCTTTTAATTCATTTCTCTTGTTTTATAATCCTCTAATTACAATTCTAATAATTGTATTTTTTGTTCATACAAAGCTTTGTCTTTTTTCCATTCATTCTCTTTTAAAGTAAACTACAATATAGGAACAATAAGATTACATTTTTTTTGAGTTAAATAAGGTCTTCTTATTCATTATTTTCCATTCAAATTTAACGATTAATTAGAAATAATAAATAAAAGAAAATGAGGAAAGTTGAATATAATAGATATAAATGAACTATGATATAAAATAATGATTTTAAAGTATGTGTATAATTAAATAATAAAAATTTTAAAAATCAAAATAAAAAAGATGATTGATCTTGACTAAATCAAATTGGAATAAATAAATGAATTTAAGGCAATCTAATTAATAACTTTTGTTTCATAAAATAATAAGTTTGAATTGAATAGTGAAGCAGCTAAATTTTTGAGTTAATTAAGAGGAAACATAGCATTTGTTGTAATTTGTGGAAAATACAGAACAGGAAAGAGTTTCTTATTGAATAAATTGATTGATGTTTAGAATGAAGGAGTAATTGTTTTGTTTGTTATTAAATTTTAGTTTTAAGTAAGTCCTACAACAACTTCTTGCACTTAAGGAATATGGTTATATACAAAACCAATAATAAATAAGCAAAGCAATCTTTAAATATATTTTTTGGATACAGAAGGCAGTGAATCAGGAGCAAAATCATAAGCTCATGATGCCAAAATATTTGCTTTAGCGATTTTAATGAGTAGCACGTTCATGTTCAATTCTATAGGATGTATTGATGAATAATCAATAATTTAACTTCATCTTACTACATTATTATCAAAGAATATTTAAGTTTAAGATCATGATAATAGTAATAATGAAAATATATTGGGTTATTATACTCCTAAATTCATTTGGTTATTAAGAGACTTTGTACTTGAAATGAAGGATGGATAAAATAGAAAGATTACACCTAAAGAATATTTAGAATTAGCATTACATGATGATCGTTAATATTAGAGTGAGAATTCTAAAAAAGTTAGAAAAACATTACTGACATGTTTTAAAGATAGAAATTGTTTTTAATTTGTTAGACCTGTTATAAATGAAAATAACTTATAAAAGGTTAATTAATTACCAAACAATTAATTAAGAGAGGAATTCTAATAATAAGTAAAACAGTTTAATTTGATATTAAGGTTATTTAATTAAGAGAATATTTATTCAAAAACACTTCTCCAAAATAACTGAACGGAGTTAATTTAAATGGTAGAATGTTCTGTAATATGATTGAAACTTTTATTACTAATTTTAATAAGGGTAAGGTTCCAATCATTTCAACAGCATGGGAGCATATTGTAGAAACTGAATGTCAATAAGGTTTGATTTAAGCTAAATCATCATATGAAGATAATCTTAGAAAATATTTTCATGCTGACGAAGCCAAATCTTTTGAAGAAATATTTTAAATCTTAAAAAAAATAAGAGATGAATCATTTTAAACTTTTCATTACATAGCAGGTATAAGGGAAAAAAATAATCATTTTGAAGAATACAAGAAAAAACTCTTAGATTTTATGACAGAAAAAGAAAATTTAGCAATCAGATTAAATGATGATATGAATAATACGTATTCATTTTTTATTATTTATTTATTTAGAAAGAATGAAGAAGTCATTGCTGAAGTGTCTCAAAAATTAAAAGAAAATCTAGATCAAGAAACTTTTACTATTGATAACTTAGAAGTATTCTTTTAACATTTTAATGAGTAATAATTTATTTATTTTTAGATTTCTCACAGCTTATGATAAAAAATCTGCTGGAACTGAAAAAGCTAATACTTTAATACATTTTTTATAAAATCATCATCCCATTATTGTAAAGTAGTTAATTAATTCTGTTGTGTAAATAAAATTATCTTATTTTTTAGATAAAAATATAGCAAAAATAAGAATTAAGCAGAAGAGGAGAAAGCTGTTCAATAAGTTAAAGAGAAACAATTATTAGATAATATCAAAATTTTAGAACAAAATATATCATAACATGAAACAAAAATAAAAAAATTAGATTAGGATAAAGTATAATTAGAAGCTTAAAAAAAATAATTATCTGATTAACTTAGCAAATTGTAAACTGAAAATAAAACAATCAGGTATATAAATAATTAAAATATTTTAGAGATAATATAAAAGACGTAGATGAATTATAAAATATGATTGCTCAAAAAAATGAAGAAATTCAAGGTCTTAAAAAAATCATTACTGTAAATAAATGCTTATTAATTATTAGTCATTATAAACTAAAAAGAAGAAAGGTTGTTGCGGATGAACCAAATCCTTATGATTTAAAACTATATTATAAAATGATATCATTTCAACCTTTTAAGACTGTTTTATGTATTGTGTATTTTATTTTAAAAAATATTTGGATAGATTTTCACAGAAATTATTAATATTTATATAACATTAATGGATTATACAAACTAGAGACCTCCTTAAAATTATTCATAAATGGATGACTAAAAAACACAAGATTTGGAAGAAAGTGTTTCTGAAACAATTGTAATTCAAATTACTTATTTAGATGAGAGATTTAAAAATGATTGCTTATAAATTAAAATATGTTTTAATTCCAAAAGAATAAGAGGATAATGGTAAAGAATTAAGAAATTGTAAACTTTATAATTATATAAATAGGGGATTTATGGGGACCTTTAATATTTTGTTTAGTTTTGGCTATGTAAATTACTATCTTCTATTGAAGGACTCTAAGTTTTAAGGCTGAATCTACAACTACTAGTACAAAGTCTGATGTATTTGCAATAATATTTGTTCTTATTTGGGTTGGAGCTTTTATAGTAACTCTAAATGCATAATTATTAGGAGGAAAAGTGTAATTGAAATCAATTTTAATACTTAGATCATTTTTCTAATCTGTTTGTTTATTGGGTTATTGTGTATTTCCAATCAATATAGAAGCAATCATTATAGCATTTTTTGGATCCTATTTACCATTTTTAGTGAAATTGATTCCAGTCTTCTTATGTTTTGCTTGGTCTGCTTATTGTAAATATTAGAATTTATGAATCCTAGCATCTGTTGGCTTTATGGCATCATTAGTACCACCACATAAAAAGAAATTAGCAGTTTATCCTGTATTTTTATTCTACTTGTTTTTGTCATGGTTTTCTTTGATAGTATGATTTTAATATACAAATAAGATAATCAAATTCTTCTAACAAGTAATCCCATATCCCATTATGCATTTAATCTTCTTTTATCTAAAGTTTCAAATACTCCGACTCCATTTGGTAATCCATTCATAAAAACACAAGTTATCTTTTCTCCATTACTAAGTTCTAATTAACCAAATCCAGAAAATTCTCCATCTTTAAAATCACCCATATAATGAGTCCATTGTTAATCCATTTTAGTAAAATCTTTGTAATCAAAATGATTATTAAAATACTTAGGTTTTGAATTTGTTGCTTTACCATAACCATCATATTCTCCATGTTTAAATGAACCTTCATAAATCAATTTTCCATTTTAATATAAAACTCCTTTTCCATGATATTTATCATTTTTCCAACAACCATCATAAGAATATTCATTTGATACATATTATCCTAAACCATCTCTTAATCCATTTAAAACTTCACCATAATAACTACCACCATCTTAACAATTCATTTTTCTTTTGTTTCTATTTTCTACAATCACATTATTCTTGGTAGTAATTTCTTTGATATCTTCAATTTATGGTTTAGTCTAAGGTTCTCCAATAGGAGAGATTCTAAATGAATTAACATGTGAATAACTAACATTTTTTGAATTCGCTCTTGATTTTGTTATTTTAGTCTCTATTCTCTATTGTACTTCAAAATTATAAATAATATTGATTGGTTATATTGGTTGTAATTCACTTATCTTAGCTTCTAATTTTATCCAATCAGGTCTTATTTCAAAATTAATTGTCAACATAAATTACAAATATTGAACCAATTTATAGGAATAATTAGTATCAACCTCTTTAATCAATTAATTTAATCTATATTCATCAAATACATTTTGATATATTTCATAAACAGTTTCATATTTATGTGGACCTAAGCATAATTATAATATACACAATCCTAATTAGAATACATCAGATTTCCAGGTAGGCATAGTAGATTGATCATTCAACAAGAATGAATTGTATAATTCATAACTTAACAAAATTTTATTTTACTAATTTTAAAATTTCTTTTAAAGCACATTAGGCTCTTAATTTCTATAAATCAATTTATATAATTGTGAATTGTCTATCAAATGAGTTAAAACGATGTGATCTAGTGTTACATTACCATGAACAATTCCTTTCAAGTGTAAAGAATATAATGCTTCAACCATATTTTATAAAATTAACCAAATTTCATGTTCTTAATAATGTTTATGTTTTATTGTATTTTCGCAATCTGAATGTATGTAATCTAATAAGGCACACACTCGAAATGTAGCAAAACATAAACAAACATATTTTTTAGTATGTATTAAATGAATATTTATTAAATTAGTATGTGTTAATTGTTATTTTTACAACTGCAATTGTTTTTCCTATTATTCATATATAGAATATTTATCAAATATAAATACACGTAGACTTAATTTATAAGAGGGATTCAATTTATGAGTTAAAATATAATGTTGGAGATTTAATGGATCATTTTACAATTCTGGATCAACATCAAAATATTTATACAATAAAGGCATTTATGTTTCATTTAAGGATTAATGAGACGGCATAGTCTTTAAGATTTAATTGCATGTTTCATCATATTTCATTTTCAAATAATTTGATTCATATTATGTTTTTAATTGTTGCTGTTATTGTAATAACTATTGTTATTATTATTGAAGCAATAATTATTGTTATTCCTATAATTATTATTATATTTATTGTGCTTAGTAATCTTATTGAAGATCTGGTTATTATTGTTATTCAGGTACAATAGTTTAAAATTATTAATTGTAATTGTCTATAAGTTATTATTATTAGAGTAAGAATTGATTTTATTAAGGTTATTGAATATTAGTAAAGAATGATTAAGATTAATGAATAGGTAATGTATTAACTGATAATCCTAACAATTCTTCTTGTTATTTTTGAGACCATGTTTTGATTAGAAATTATTATTCAGGTGATAATCTATTAAAATCAAGTGGAGGAGTATTGGAATTACGACTAGTTTCTAATGGTTGAAGTCTTTATGATTATGCCATACTCTGTTTGGATGAATCATTTAATGTTTAATTGAATTATCCTAATAACATATAAATATTAATATGGGAAATTGTTAAAGCCATTGTTATCAAAAGAGTATTAGTTAAGTTAATAGTGTTGATTGTTCAAAATTAATTATTCATGTGAAAACATGGCAAAAAGAAGCGTTCTCATTATTTGATTATGAGAATGCTGCAAATGTTTAAGAACAAACTTTTTAGGTAATAATTTTATATAAAACTATAGATAAATTCTGAAGGTTATTTAGTTGGTAGAAATTAAGTGGAATGGACAGAAAATGAATCTATCATAAAGGATTAATTGTGTAAAATAAAGAAAAAAAATGAAAACTATTATCTAATAAATTCCAACGTTATAAATGAAGATTAGAAATCAGCAATTTAAGAAAATGAAGAATGTCATACTATTGGAAATAAGTAATAATTGTTATTTAATTTTTTAGAACTGTGTCTGGTAAAATAGGTAATAAAATTTGGAAGGTAATTCATGAAAATGGAATTTCCTTAAAGGAAGGAGATATTATTAAATTGGGAAGAGTTAAATTTACAATTCGATCAATAGTTTTAGATGTTCAACATGTTAAATCAATTTTAGAATTTGAATCTCAATAATCTAATATCTCTGATTAATAGATGTGTAGAATCTGTTGTTCTTCTTAATAAACTATAAAGAATCCACTCTTAAATCCTTGTAAATGTAATGGATCAATCAAATACATACATTTAGAATGTTTAAAGACTTGGCTTAGAATGAAACTAGAAAATCGATAAAGTGATAATTGTATTGTTTATCTATGGAAGAACTTAGAATGTGAACTATGTAAATTTAATTTTCCACCCAAATTTAAAAGTGATGATGCTTATTATGATTTAATTGAATTAAGTAAACCTAATGATTATCCTTATTTAATGATGGAATTTACCAATAAATAAGTATTTTTCAATTCAATTATATTAAGGGCTAATAAATTGAATGGAATAATAGTTCTGGTATTTATATTGTCAGATTCTCGAATTCAAAAGAACTAAAACTTGGAAGATCTAATGATACAGATGTTAGGGTTAATGATATTTCTGTTAGCAGAAATCATGCTAAACTTTTAGTTTAAGACAATTAAGTGTATCTTTTTGATAATCATTCTAAATTTGGCACTTTATAACAAATAAGAGAAGAAAAATTATAAATTTAAAGAGGAATGGAAGTACAAATTGGCAGAAGCCTAATTTCATTTTAATGATGTTTATTTATTTATTAAAATCTTTTATTATTATTGTATTACAATGTTACGTAAATATTTAAATTGTTGCTAATAAATGAATAACTTATTTCCTGTAACTAATTATACTAATGCTTGCTCAATAAACTGAAAAGATTTAAACTGTCATAATAATATTCAAAATGATTCCTTAACTTTGAAACATAATCATTAATATAAATAAAGTGTTATGTATTTATAGAATTCCAATTACAAAATACTCTCGAATATAGGTTCTGGATCAGGACATCAAGTCTTTAAAGTCTAACACAATTAGACCTCTTAAATTTTAGCCTTAAAAATGGAAAAAAATTCTAACCTTGGATAATTAGAAGAGGAAATACAAAAACTAAAAGAGCTTTCCGGAATAATTGGTATTCCTAAATTGATTGATTATGGAAAAACAAAAGATTTTAAGTAAATATGATCATTATTTTGAATAGGAGCTATTTAATCACTCCGCTTTTAAAAAGAAATCTCCAAGAGATAGCAAAAGAAAGTTTGCTATCTCTACATAGCACTTTAGCCATTGGATTAAGTTTAATTGAAATTTTACAACATGTTCATAAAAAAGGCATTTTACATCTTGATATTAAACCAGAAAATATAATGATATCATAACCATACATCAATGTTCCAGTAGATTAAATTCTAAGTCCGGGATTCATTTAACTAATTGATTTTGGCTTATCTTAAAAGATAGGTCGAAAACCTTTCTTAAATAAAGTTTTTGTCGGCTCTTTAAGATATGCTAGTAGACAAGCACATAAAGGAAATCAACTTGGATATAAAGATGATTTAGAAAGTCTTCTTTATGTCTTAGTGTATTTAAGAAATTGTAAATTTTAATAACTGACTTTTTTAGAGAAGCTGCCCTGGCAATCTTTAAAATAATTATAATCTCAATAATTGGAAATTAGAAAAATAGGGGAAATGAAAGAAGCCCTTTTTAATACAACAGTTCTTTCTTAGAAATTTCCTCCTTAATTTTAATAGTTTAAATTATACATCGACTCTTTAACTTAAGTGGCTATACCAGATTATGAGTACATCAAGAATCTTTTTAAATCAATGCTCTCAATTAGAGATCATTCTTAATCTATTAAATTCACAGGGTCAGCCACATTAAGCTAATCTATAAAGGGGACGAAATAAAAACCCAATACTGAGCAGATACTGATGCTTTTGGAAAATTTACCAAACAATGATTCAATTGATATACCTGAAGATTTAATAGATACTGATACTTAGATTGTTCTTATTTCAGAATTAATCAACTCATATAGTACTAACTCTATTAAATCTATAACTGATATCAAATTTTGAGTTTAAGTTTGGTTTATGGTATTATGATTTATATTTTATATGTTGTTTATTATTATTTTGATTTATTATAATAGAAACTAAATAAATCATAATTTCATTTTTGAGGTTTATATATGAAATAGGAAATCTTTCTCTTTCCTTGATACATATTACATTTATCAATTTAAATTTTAGCCTCTTCTATTTTTTCTCTTGATCCTAAATCCAATTTCACAGCCTAATATTTGTCAACAACTTTTTCCTTTTCTTTCTTTTCTTTAGTTTTTATTTCTATCTTATCTTGGTGAATTTTTTAATTATTAAATATATTTTTACTCAACCATTATTTAATGTTATCAGCTGTTTCTTTTTCTGGAAATCCTTCAACTATTAAGAATTCTTATACCCAAACTTCTTTTTGTTATTATTATTATTATTATTATTATTATTATTGTTATTATTATTGTTATTATTATTGTTATTATTATTCTTATTATTGTTATTGTTATTATTATTACTATTATTATTATTGTTGTTGTTATTATTATTACTATTATTATGGTTATGATAGTAATGGATCTTCTGTTTGAACTCCAACAACTTCATCATCTGAATCATTGTTATCTAATGCATCAATATCAAATAAGATTGGATAACCATTAATTTCATTATCATGATATTGAATAATTTGTTAAGCACAATTTTTGTTAAAGGCTATTATAATTCCTGTTCCAGTTTTAAATTTAGTGTCCAATTTATAATCAAATTCAACAGATTTTACATTTTATTTACCAATTAATTAGATTATTTCTTTATCTTTAGTACTCCATTTATTATGACTAAATCTAATTTTAATTTCTTCCTAATCTCCATAATGTCTTAATCTCTTAATAAGTTTATCCATATGTGCTTTAATAAGGTACTCTCTATAATAAATCTTATTAAAAACCTTTCATAAACATCTTCAATATCTTATTCACTATCAGACCCATCTTCATATTGATTTAATAAATTATCTATATCATCTTGTTAATCTATAACTCTTAATAATATAATTACATTTATATTTGATGGAATCCCAAAATCTCAAGCTATTCTAATTTGGTTGACTTGGTTCACCATTTGAATTGTAGTAATTACCATACTCATCAAACCAACCCTTATATTAGTCATAATAGAAATCTATATAATCTCCGTCCTCTTATATAGTAAAACCAGAATGATCTTTGAATTCTTCGTATTCTTGGAAACGATCTGGGTCAGCCCTTTTGCGTGCCATTAATTAATTTATATTAGACAATAAATTATTTTATATTTTATTGAAAATGAACTTTAACATAACTTTTACCAATTTCCAATAAGATTTCTCATTAAATTTAAGGCTTTCTTTCCTCTTTATTTCAAATACAATTTATTTCAAATTTTTTTGAGCAGATGAATATTTCTTTGATCATAAGAAATTAAATATTCCCATGCTCTAAACCTTTTTATTTGTTCTCTAATTTAAGTATAATAATCTTATAAGCTAAATTAATTAATTGGTTGAATAGAATCTTTAAAAATTATTCATATCATCTTTATCTCAAAATCAATTTTAAATGTCCTGTTCAACAATTGTATTTATGTGATTTTTATACCTATTCTAATTAAGTTTTCCAAATTATTTAATATAAATCTTATCAATTAAGAGTAATATGAATTTTTTATGGCAATTTTTGATTTTGCTTGCTGAATTACTTATAAATGCAATCTAAATTGTCAATAGTGATTATTAAGTTAAAATTAAATTTCTCATAAAGTTCAGATTTTTACACTATTAATTATATTAAAGTATGAAATCATAGGCGTAAATAATTTAATATGTAATTTAATTTTTACATTATTATAGTTGATTTAAGTTTGATAAAACAATTATTGATAAATATTGGGTTTGGGGATGTAAAATATTAACTAAAAATTTCTATTAAATATTTGATTAAAATAATAAGAATTTATAAGTATTGTTTTGAAAATTAAATATATTTTAATGGGAAATTTGTTCGAAAAATTGAAGAATTTATTTTCTACTTAAAAGTTAGAGGTTTGTATGGTTGGTTTAGAGAATGTTGGTAAAACAACAATGCTAAATTAATTATCAATGGGGGATCCTTCATTTACTGTTCCTACAGTGGGTCTTAATGTTAGGACTGTAAAGAAAGGTGGAGTGACTATGAAAGTAGAAGTGTATTAAGAAATAGATCTGGGATATTGGTGGCTAAGTTTAATATAGACCAGAATGGGGAAATTATGCTTAAGGTTGTGATGCACTTATATTCCTCGTTGATACAAGCAATGTAAAAATGTGTATTAGAATAGTAAGCAACATTAGGCACATCAAAAAAGGAATTGCATAATTTGTTAGATAATAAATCATTGCGAAATATTCCAATCTTGATTATTGGAAATAAGATTGATGTTAATCCTCATCTAAATGAAAAATAATTGATAGAAGGTATTAAAATATTAATGTAGGTTTAAATTTGGATTACATAACATCAAATGCATGGGCTGTAGCAATGTGTAGTGCATTAACAGGAAATAATATTACTCAAGTAGTAGATTGGTTGATTACTAAATCAAAAAAACAATGAGACTATATATATAATATATATTTGTAATTCAATAAGAAAAACATATTATGATTTCATTTTTATTTCAAAATACCTTTTAAAATAAATCATGATTCATTTTGTCAAAATTTATAAGGTTAATTTTACTTTAGAATTATCATAATAAATCTTTATTTTATTCTATTCCTCTATTATGTTATGGAAAATATTAAGTTTATTTTCATGTAAATTGATTATTGTAAATTTAGTTAACTATTTTATTATGAAAAAATATATTACTAGTGATGATATGAGATTAAAAAGTGCTGCGTAATGTAAATTTCAAGAGTTCATGAGTATAAAACCAGTTTAAATTACAACTACAAGATTATAAACTGGAACAACATCATCTAGAAATATGGAAGATTTTACAAGGCCATAATTATCAGAACCTAAATTTCTAGGAATTTTGAGAAGAGCTAGTTCTTAATTCAGTGTTGATAAACCAATTGATGAAGCTCATTAATCTTAAAATTAGTCGTTAAAGGCTATTAGTTCAGAAAGAACGTAAAAAGTGTGACTATTACAAAAGTACAATGAGGGCCTCATAAAAAATTGTAGTAACTTCTGAAAATCTATAAACTTAAGAAATCAAAAAGAGAATGAAATTTGATCCTTCGATAAGATAATAAGTTAGCATATTGAAGATTAAGATATTGAAAAATCTACCTTTAAAAAAGTTTCTTCTCTTTTTAGTTGGTAAAGAAAAAATTTTATTTGATCTCTTAAGATTAAAATATATGCCATAAGCTATTGAAATTATGTAAAGTATAATTGAGAAAGCTATTGGAACAAAGAATATAATTGTTTTTATAGAGATTTTACAGTTTATTGCAGAGACTCTTGAAAACTCTAATTAAATTGATTTAGCAATACATTTTTATAATTAAATACGAATCGGATGTACTTATTCAAAATAAACACTTGATCTATATAAAATGAAATCTTTAGTTGGTTTAGCAAGTTGTTGCATGGAATTTTAATGTTATGAATATGGAGTTAAATTTTTAAAAAAGTGTTTATAATATGCTTGGATTAATAATAATTAAGAATTTGAAAACATAGTCTATTAAAAATTGGGAATTTTTTATTTCTATTTAGGTAATATAGAAAAAGTAAAAAATCATTATATATTTCTAGGCTACTTTTTATCATGAAAGATCTCTTAATTATGATTATGAATTAGATAATTCTCCTTTAAAACAATTAAGTTGTGATACACTTAGGAATTATCTTAATAAGAATTTTTCTAAAAATATAGCAGAAAACATTAATAATCTTTTTTTAAGCAAACTTAGTCTAAAATTTCATGTTGATATTCTTTAATTTTCAGAAGATCTTATTAAAGGTATTGAAATAACTCCCTCACCAAGAATATTTTTAGCATCTTAAGATGGATCAAGAAGATTGTCTGTTTCAACTGAATTTAGAGAATTAGCGAATTTAAAAATAAATGGATAAAATTTATTATCTTAGATTTTAAATTAATAAGAATTTGATTTTGAAGTTTATACACCTAAACATTCATGTAAAATAAATTATTATGATAGTCAGAAATGAAAGTTCTTGTTTCAATTTCCTTAAAAATAAAAAAATACATCCATAAGAAGTTTTTCATGATCCTAAATACAATAATAATCCATTTGTATTGAATGATTTAGGTGTTGAACCTAATAAAAATTAACTAAATTTTGCTGAATATCTAAGCAAGTATAAATTATCACTTCAAAAAAAAGTTGATTTAAGATTATAATAAAAATTTGACATTAACATTGAATAAAAATTATAATATGTAGTAAGTAGCAATTACAAAACATTTTAAAGAAAAAATAAAATTTTGGTAATGTTTTTTTTGTATTGAAGTTAACTCACAAAAATTAAGAAAACTCAAAAAAAAAGAAACCCTTAGATGAGATGAAAAAGTTTAATAATATTAGCACACTTTATCAGTAACTAATTAATAAATTGCTTAGTGTATAATGAATAAAGTAATACTGCTTATATAAAAATTTCATACTCTTAATGTAGAATATGTTTGGTGTTCTTTTGTATACCTTTTCTTTAACCATTCATAATCAACTTGTTCTTATTTAAGTTTCTCTATTTCACTTCTTAATTCTACTACCTTAATTATACAATAGAATTCAATACAATTTTATTTATTCTATGAATTTCATTTTAATAAATACTGCATTATTCAGAATTCTCTTAATTATTTATAATAGATAACTGTTGTTCTTTAATATATAATTCTTATTTAAGAGTTTCCAATTCTAATTATTATCCTGAGCTTGATTAAGTTGTTTTTTATTTATAATCATATTTTATTCTTAAAGCTTGTAATTCTTATTCTTTAATTTACAAAGTTTATTTCATTTAATTAAATTCTTTTAAAGTTTTTGATTCCTCAAATTATTTTCTACTTCTCCATTCCAAAACTTCTTATTCTCTTAAGATTAATAATCCTTTATTGTATTCCAAGTCATTCTATGTATTTCTTATTTTATAATAGCATAATACTTTAGTTAAACATGTAAATCATCAATTTTTTATGTTAAAACTTGTACTACTTTTAAATTATCATTTTATAAATGATCTATTTATTAACCATGCTTATTTTAATATCCAGACAATTTAGAATATAGAAAATTAACTTCCTCTTCTTTTGTTTTTGCAGTTTCTTTGAGTAACTCATTTTCTTTTATTAATTTTTAATTTTGATCGTTATATTCATGATTCTAATGAGTAAAATTATTTTATTTACTTTCAATTTAGATGCTTATAATTCAACAGCCATTTTATCATATCGATGCATTAAATCTTCAAGAAATGGTTTGAGTTCGTTAGGATTTAAATTATCTGTTGAATTCCTATTTTTAAATTCACTTTGAGAAGTAGGTTTTATTGGAATAACCTTTATTAATTTTTCACTTGATTTATTTATTCTAATAGCATGCAGAGAATTTTATCTTTGTTTTATCATTTATAATATATATATTATTTATAAATGAAAAATATAATATCCATTAATCTATTATTAAAATATATCTGTCAAATTATCAATTAAAATCAATATTCAAACTAAAAAGAAATTATATTAAATAAAAATATGTTCCTTAATCTTTATAATTTGTTTACGGATGTTTATAAATTATGGTGTGTGAGAATAAAATTTATAAATAGACTAAAGTTTAAAAAAAGGATAAATGAATTAGACATAAGATATCTTAAACCTTAATAATGAGGATACATATAGGTGTTGAATAAAGAACATCAGAAAAGTTAAATAGAATTAAATTATTAATTAAATTAAATTACAGCAATATGTAATACCAGAATAGAACTAAATTTGAGCAGGAGACTTAAATTTTTTATACAGTAAACAAAAAGAAGTTTGATGATGGAAGATTTGATCAGGAGAACGAAAATAGAAATTTAGTGCTCTATGAATTAGCATAATTAGAAAATATCTAGAAATCCTATTTATAAGATTTGGAAATAAAAGACTCTAGCTTTTTTAAATCATTTGCATTAATAAATGCTATATTTATAGTTCAATAAAATATGAGTAATCTAAAATAAAACTTTGAACAAAGAGAAGATCGATTATTTGGAGTTTGGCTTTGGTAATAAGGAGAACAACATTTAGTAATTGTAGATGATTAAATACCTTGTATATTTAGAGGGAATTATCCTGAATTAGCAACAATAATTTCAAAATATGAATGGCCAATTATTTTATAAAAAGCAATAGGAAAATTTTTAGGATATGGATATAATTCATTTAACAGCTTAAAAAATGAAACAGTTGATTTTTTTATCTAAGTAGCATTTATATAATATTAAATTAGATGATAACAGGATCAATAATTATTGAATAAGAATTTTAATCTATTGAAGAATTAGAAAAAATAAGCAGAGATAAATAGGTCATATTATTTGTTAAATATACTTAAAATTCCTAAATTATAGCTTCTATAATTGAATTTACATAAATTTATATGGAAGGAGAATAAAGGTTGATTAGATTAATTGCTCCAAACTAATAATCTGTTTTTGCATAAGGTAATATTAATAATTGAATTCTAAGGTAGATCAAAAGATTATAGATCATGTTATCTTAATTGGTAAGAGTTTAAATAGAATTTTTAAACTGTTCATTAATTGATTTGGAAGGATGATTATCGAGTAACTCCAGTTCAATTAAAGAATCCAAGTGAGAGAAGTTTTGGTTCTAATGAAAACACATTATAGAATTAATATGGTTTTATTGAACATACATATTTATATAAATTTAAATTAGATGATGATGATAACAATTACTAAATTACTATTTGGCAAAAAGATTATATAATCAATGAAGGAAAGATAGAAATTTTAAATAACTATTCAAGTTAAAAATTGGGTTTAATTAGAATTTTATTATTTCAAGAATTTTAACCTAATTAGTATAAATTTATTGATGGTAATTGTAATTTCTTAAGCTATATATCTATTAATCAAAAACTTAAAAAAGGTGATTACTTTATACTCTGTCAAGGCTACTTTAACTAATTACAATAAAGGGACTTAACTCTTACAATTAAAGGTCTATAAGTACCACAATCTATTATTCCAGATCAATAATAGGATTCAAAATTAATCAAATTAATTACAACCATGATAATGAATCATACTTCATTAGAAAACACGAGATCAATTTAAGAACCTCAGATTCAAGTGACAACTAATAAAGCGTACGGTTTTCTGTATTTCTATTATAAAAATAAAGGAACTATTGAAATTTATGAACAAGTTAACTTTTAACAATTAGGATTCTTTATTGAATATAATTCATTAACTCAATAATAATAATTTTAAATCAAAGTTTAGTAAAATCATTTTTAAATATAATTGTATACTTTAGATCCAAGAATTATAATACAATAAGAGAATCTGAGTTTTAAATATTGCTATACATACAATAATTTAGATAAATAATAATAGTAATAATAGTAAGAAAAATAATAATAATAGTAATTATAGTAATAATAATAGTAGTAATAATAGTAATAATAATAATAATAGTAATAATAATAGTAATTGTAGAAATTATAGTAATAATAAAAAGGGCTGATAAATTGCAATTAGGTAGATGTATCGATAAAACAACATAAACAAGGTATATAAAGAAATATAATAAGGGATTTGGATATAATTTTAAAATAATTCTGAACATAATGTCTAAGTAGAATTGATATTTACTTAATTGGAAAACTTAAACCTAGTTTCTAATCAAGAATTTTAACATTCTGGAAATAAAATCTAATTTGTTATTTAAAAATAAACTCAACAATAGATGTTTTTTGATATTGTTTAAATTAATTGTCCATATCATTATAAGTTGGAATTGAATTGTTCAAATGTAAATTGAGAATCATCTGTATTAAGATCTTCTAAATATTTATATATTAGTTAATTAAAATCAACTTTAAAATTAATCCATCATTTTAGTGGTTGAAACAACTTTAAAAAGATCACCAAATCTTTCTTCAAGGTCTACTTTCAAAATATAAACGATTTTCTTAAAATAAAATCACTTAAATACTTCTCTACATAAATAACATTCAGTTTTTTATTTCCATATATCAACTGCACATTGATAGCAAGTACCTCCATGTCCACAATTCATAAAAACTGCATTAGGTCCTCTTTCATAACAAACAATACAAATATTACTAGTTTGACTAATATCAATTTTTTAATTTTAAATTGATTCATCCCTAGCAATCTTTTAGTAATAAATATTTTAAATTACAGTTATCAATTAAGAATTACTTCTTTTTTTTTCCACTTAAGGTTTGTTTTTAATTGTCTAATTAATGGAAAATAATTATTTTTCAGTTATTTTTAAATCTAATTCTTAAATCATTTAAGATCCTATTCCTTAACTTGAAAAAGCTCTTTTGTGCCCTTTTGATGACTTCTTTATAATAGGTGATCCATTTATGGAATCCTAACCCTTATTAATTTATCTTTTAGGAATGCTGAAATAAGCTGTAGAAATCTTCTACATTACTTAAGGAACTTGTGTTCTTGATGTAATTACATTCAAGTTCTATAAAGTTTAATTATTTCTTTAAGTATGTGTAGATAACTGTTATTAATTACTTAATGGTTCATCATCTTAAAGTATACTTAAAATGTATTCATTAATTTCTGTATGGAAATAAATCGAATAGAACATTATAATAATAAGCTCAGCTATTACAAAATATTGGAGAATTATAAAATTCCTAGAGTAATTTAGTTTATTTGTTAAGATTTCTAAATAACCTAAAGAAGTTAGCCCTAAACATACTGTGATGTAAATGGACAATTGTGCAAACCAAATAAAGTAAATTACTAAATTAGTTTAAGCATGATTACTTTTCGATTTTTAATAATTTGATTTCTCAAATAAATATTAAACTATCTTATTAAAAGTTACTATTAGACAACCTAAACTGATGCCAATAGAACAAAATAAACCTAACCACAAACTCCATAATGCAGCACTCCATTCCCAATTTATTATTTTATCCAATTTTAAAGATACAAATGTTGAACATATCAAAATATATAATCTAAAAATTGTAGTTGTCTTATTTAATGTTCTAATTGTATCCAACATGCCTCTATCAGTATACCATCTATAACAATTAATTAATAAAGAACACAAAAGTATAATATTGCTATATAAGTACAAGGCTTATTCTAATTTTTCATTTACTAAAAATGATGTTATAAAAAGGCTGTCTAAAAATGTAATTATTATTTATATGTTTATTCTTTTCTTCTTACTTGATATGAGATTATAAATACAATCGAATATGTTAACTTTTCATTTACAAATAATGATAAAGAAAATTCAACAAATCAATAAGTAGGTAGGATTACAGTACTATAAACAACATTATTTTGTTAACTTAAAATTAAACTTAAAGGCTCAGGTTGAGTAATAAAATTGTTACAAATAACAATTTTATTATTATCGAATTAAACAATATCCTTGATCTGATACGATTTCTAAAATTGATGAACTAATTAGTTACTTTATTTCTTAGATTGAAGTTGTTAAATTCATTTCATTTTATGTTTGCATTGTGGACATCTATATATTTTAAGTTTATTATTTAATCGAAAAATATTCATTAAATGATAATTTTTTATTTTTTTAATAGTTAGAATCTTTTAATATTAGATTTAAGATGTCTTTTCTGTTCTTTTTTAAATATAAAATTTTATTTTGAACTATATTTTTATATAGTAAATTAGAGTTTAGTGAAATTGATTTACAAAAATTAAATGTAAAATTGCATAGTCTTAATAAACTTTAATTTAATGTATTAATTAAAATTCCTCTGTATCTAATTATTCATGACAAAAACAAAGGGCCAAATCTTTAAATTATTTAATATTTTTATGGGAAATAATATTATTGAATCATAATTGATTTTTTGAGTAAAAAAAGGTAGAAATAATGTATATATATTTTTAAAAATAATTTTAATAATTTTGAAGTGCTGATAAATTTTATTTTCATGTTTGATATTAAGTAATAAATATTTTTTGGAATTAAATTGTAAAGTTATAGAATGAGATAAAAATAAAGTTTTAGAGTATGATGTAAATTGAAACTAATAAAAAATTGAATAAAATAATGTTTAATAATTATGAATTCTTGCTATATTTATTTTACTAGTTATTAATAGAGTAAAATAATATAATATTAAATTTTGTATGATATAAATAAGTACAAATTAAGAGGGAGAGTTTGTTTTTGATTCAAAAGAGTAAGATTATGTTTTATTGGATCTCAATACTTTATAAGATTAATTGGAATAAGGAAGAAAAAATGAAATTTTAGATTTATTGCAATAAGTTATGAAATCAAATGAATATTAATCATCAACAGAAAAGGTGAAGAGTTAAATAGAATGGGCAGTATAGACTGTGAATGAGCATCCTTCAGAATAGTATGATATATTATAAAGGAATATTAGTTATGATTTAGAGTAATAGATAGAAAATTAAAGATATCCTGAAGTTCATTCAGCAAATAAGATGATTGATATGAGTATAGGAAAGGTGAAGGCAAGAGTGCAATATATGACATGTTAAGAGAGAAAAAATCTAATGAAAGTATATTTATAAAAAGTATAGAGACAAAAAGCTTAGAAAGAAGTATGCAATAAATATATACATGCAAATAAAATAAGTTTTATAAGGAATAGTTACAATAGAAGTATTAGATGATGCAAAAGTAGATAATAGATAGAAAGAGGAATGAAATATAGGAATAAAGATAAAAGCATTTTTAAATAATGCAAAGAAGCAAAGGTAAATTGGGTTAAATGTAAGATTAAATAATATGAATATAAGATTATAAATAAAGGTAGAAGAGAATAAGTAATTAAAAGAATCGATTCAATTAGGGTTGTATTAGACGATGAGTGAATTAAGAAGTGAGAATGTAAAAGCTTATAGGAGAGTAAAGGTGATGGAATAATAATAATAAGAGAAATAACAATTATTTTGGTAAACAAAATAAGTGATAGCAAAAACAAATTATAAAAGGAAGGTAGAAGATGCTTATTTATAAAATATGTAAGCTTAAGATAGACTATAATAATTGGAATAATAGGAAATGTAGTTAATGCATAGATTACGTTAGACTGAATAGTAATATTAAATGAGTTCATAGAAATTAGAATAAATGAAATCGAAATCATATAAAGATTTAGGGAATATGTGGAGTTGAATGATTTTTAGTTTGTATTTATTTATTTAAAAAGTTGTTTATGGAAATTAAAAAATTTAAAATAAAGATTTTTAATAAATGGGTGTGAGAGTGACTTATAGAAGAAGAACAAGTTACAATACAAGATCAAATAAGATTAGAAAAGTAAAGACTCCAGGTAAATAATGAATTAATTGAAGGTGGAAATGTTGTTGTTTAATATCCAAATAAGAAAACAACTGCCTCAACATGTGCTGATTCTAATTTGAATGTTGTATTGAATGGTTTAAAGAGAATCAGACCTACAAAATTAAAACAACTTTCAAGAAGATAAAGAACAGTATCAAGACCATATGGTGGAGTATTGAGTGCTGGAGCTCTGAAAAATAGAATCATTAGAGCATTTTTAGTAGAGGAAGTTAAAATCGTAAAGTAAATTAAGAAATGATACATTTATACAACAATCAAAAAATAATAACAATCAATGTTCTGAATGCAGAGCTTAGATCTATTAATCAATAATCTGATCACAAGGATATTGATCTTCTATTAAACTTTCTACTATAAACCCTTCAATACTTCTATTAATTGAGGACAATGTAACTTTTGTATGAAAAGTGAATTTATACCTGTCTTCATAATCCTACTATAATAATTATTTAGTTGCAGCACTTACATGAACTTAACCTTTTTTTCCATTCGATTCCATTTTATTTGCTATCAAAACATCAGGACCATAAATATCATATCTAACAATGTCTGTACCCATCACTCCTCCAAATACACATCCTGTATGAATACCTATTCTCATATCTAATCCATCAAATTCTATCTATTTTCTAACTACTTCTATTACTCTTATCATTTCAAATCCCAAATCTACTATATTCTTAGCTTCATTTATTGCATTTCTATCATTAAAATCTATCATTCCTATTGCTACATAACAATCACCTATTGTATATAGTTTATAAACATCTAATTCATAACATTTTCTATCGAATTCTACAAATAAATTTTTTAACATTTTTAACACTTATTCAGCACTCACTTTACTTGAATATTCTGTAAATCCAGCTATATCAGCAAATAAAATTGTAACATCTTCTATTTTATCACTTAAACATCTCGCTCTTGTATTATCATCAAAAAACGTTTATAAAATCTAAATTTAATTTTATTTATACATGTCTTGGAAGTAAATATTGTAACAATTATGATTCTTTTGCTTATTAATTCTAAAATATATTTTTCTAATTGAAACATGCCACTTATTGTTCTTCCAAAAAATATGAATAATTCATATTATATATTACTGCAGCAAATACAAAAAATATAGAAATTCTATATCCATCAATAAATATTAATATTCCTGCTTCTAATAAAAAACTACATATACAAAATAATATTTTTATCCAAAAATGAAGTAATTAAATATTACTAAAGAAAGATTGGATAAATATCATCTCTACAATATGTAAATAACTTAAAAAACTATTCAAATCAAAAATGATAAATAGTCCTCCTATTATCAACTAAAAGCTTAACTCTAAATATATCAGCATTATCCAATAAGATATAATTTTCTTTTTATATATCATTAGAGATATTAAATTTAAAGCACACCCTATCCATTACAATATTATTAATGGAAGTGATATTACATTATAATCTCCAATCAAACAAAATTATTTGATCAAATAATATAAAGTATAAATTTGAATTATTTTGTTAGTTACAGTCTGTGATTGTTAATAAATGTATTCATGATACTCTATATAATTATTCTAATTTAAAAAATATGATTTCTTAAGTAATTCAATAAATGAACTTTCCAAGATTGCAGTTTCTTCAATTCCATTTTCATTTTTTAATAAAATTACATTCTAAATAAATATTATACTAAATACAAATAATTAGTCGTAATCAATAAAATGATCTACTTCTGGTTAATACTTTTCAAAATGAAATTTACGTGATAACATATTTTCTAGATTTTGCAATAATCCTGTTTTAACACCTTAAATAAAACTAGTTTTATCTTCATTATCATTATCAGCAGCAATATTTAAATTGTTAATTTAATTTGAATTACAATTAGATAATTATTTTTATAATCCCTTAAAATTTAATTGTTCATCAGTTAATGATGATGAATTCTACCATAATTATGATGTTTATTATTATTATTAGAAATTCCAAGATTATTAAAATTATAAAATAGGTCGAGAACGTTGATTTAGTGGATCTTAGAGAGCTTAAGTTCTTTTTTTCAATCCATTTCTTGAGAAGGATTGGCTTTTGACTCTATTTGAAATGGTAATTGTATTTTGTTTACTAGAATTATTACTAATATCATTTTTCATAATAGGATTTTTATTATTAAGTTTTTAGATATAAACATAAGTTGGTCTTAAACCTAGCCCTTTCATTTCAACATATCTAACATCAAATTCGATTTTATCATTATTTAATTATTCAAAAGCTTTTTCTGATAAAGTAATCTTATCTTCTTAGCCAGTCGAACATACTCTACTTGTTGTATTGACTGTATCTCCAATTAATGAAAATTAAGGTTTATGGAATCCAATAACTCCAGATATTGCTCTACCATAATGGATTCCAATTTTACCTATTAATGGCTAACTATTACTGCCCCATCTATTATCTTTTAATAATAATTTTACAATTTTGATCTTATATAAATAATCATCATTTCAGCAAGATTTAAAGCTCTTTAAACTGGTTAAATTTCAGATAAATAGACTAATTCCTATTCACATGCTTTTAAACCAGCTGATGCCATATAAGTTTTACCAACTGTTTCTATTTTTTAAACTCCACAAATTTCACAATATTTATCGAACGTTCTAAATAAATCATCTAAGAATTGTATTATATTCTCCTATTCTTCCATTATAATTTAATCAAAATTACAAATATCACAAAAAACTATTGCTACTTCTCCTTAATTCTAATGTATATTATATTGATCAGCTAATATATATAATATAAATGAACATTACTTTCAATTAATCTATGTCTAATAAACTTTGGTAATAAAATACCCAAGATGTCATGAATTTTATTATTCTCTTCTATAAAATTAATCTAATTTGTTGCTTAATCTTCTTCTAACAATATAAACTAAAAAAATTAAATAATTGTTACATAGCTCTTTATTAAATATTATTAGACTGAAAATAGTAGAATCAAAACAATGTTTACAATAATGAAATAAGGGGCAATATCAATTTCAATGATGGATCTATATACAAATTAAATTTCTACAATATGAAATATGCAATCAATACAACAACTGTAGGAATCAAGTATAATCTGTTATCATAAATAGGATGCAATTTACTTGACAATTAAAATGTCACTAACAATTCTGTAATATAATTATATAAGGAACTCATATTGGGAATACATAATCCCACTATTGATATCAAAGTAAAAGCTCCACAAATCATAAATTTAACTACTTCCAAATATTATAATTATCTAGAATTCAATTTAGTTATCAATTAAAACCAAAACAATACAACTTAAATTATCAAGTATATTATGTAAATAATGAGATAATAATACGTTTAATCTGATTAAGAATAAATTATTATTAACATCTAACAATGAAAACAAATTAATTATAAACCTTAAATTGTTGATTTCTTTCTCCATTTCATTATTGATTATGCTTTTTAAAATATTTAAGATTGCCAAGTACCTAATGATTTTTAAATTGTTTTCTTATTTAATAATACTAAAATACAATTAAAGATATAAATACATTTTTAAATATTAAGATCAACTTGTTCAAAATTTTCAAAAACTCTATTTATTTCTCTTTGTAATGTAAGTAGAAAATGATGTCTATAATAACTTTCACTTTTGTATAAATTGAATTAATTATAAATTCTTTAAAATCTTCCATCCATATCAGGCATTTAGAGCATAGCAAAATGTTATAACCATTACTCACTTATTTGAAGTAAGAATAGTGTCAACAAGATTTAGAAAATATTAGCTACTTCAAATGTAAATTGAGAATTAGGAATAATGATGGTAAAATGAGTCAATATATAAAATGAAAACGATAAAATATATGCTATGCTTGGAATTATAATTAATCCTGTATTTATTAAGGTATTTAATGCGTCATTTAGTGTGATTGATAGAAATGTATAAACAATAATTACATCTATATTTTAAATTTATGATTGATAAGCAAATATTAATTATGTAAAGATGCCTTAAAGGATAGCTTAAATTAATTGAATAATAATTTACATTTTATAGCAAAATAAAAGTAAGGACGTTATTTCTTTGAAATATTAATAAAGCTTTCTATTACTTTTTATTTATGAATATCTCTTTTGTTATTCTTATAAATTTAAATAAATTAAATGGTTGCTAAGATGTAAATAATGAGAGTATTAATAAAAGAATAAAATATGAATTCCAAAATTAAGTTGAATTAAGTATTGAGAAGACAGACACTTACTAAATAAAATGTTATAGCAAAGGAAGAAAAGAATAAAGTTCTTTAGAAAGCCATTCTAATTTAATATTTAGAGAGCACATTCAATAAAGGTACATAATAGAATAGGAATTCATTCAATTCATTAAATCCTTATAAAATAGCATCTGAATTATGAAATATTTATAATTCATTAAATAGACCTATAAATAAGTATAATATTTGTACATCTTTCATAAATAAGTCTAACTTTTAATGATTGTATCATTTTGTTAAAAAAAGTCTATTTATTAACATTTTCATATTTAAATTGCTAAAAATAGCTAAATTCTTATAGTAGAGCAACTTATAGATGATATCCTTAATAACTCTTTAGTAATCCTTAGTTTTCAAATATTAAGTTTAAAGTCATTTAAGGAGCATCAAAGCATTTTTAAAGATTTTCTAATGAGGATGGATTTGCATTATATAATAGTGTAACTTTAGAGAAACTAAGTAGTAATTTAAGATGATTGATCATAAAACTATTATTTTCAATTATTTTAAAGGCTTAACTGCTTAAAATAATAACAATAGTAGAAGTAGAATGAAAATCTTCAGATGTTTTTTTATTGGAAAGTTGAGATGGATTAATATTAGATAGTTATTTAAGAGAATGCATTTATGAACCAAACATAGGTTATTATTCTTAAAAGATTAAAGAGAATTATTATAAAGTTTTTTAAAAATAAGTTCGAAGATCTTCTTCATTATCTTATTCAAAGATAAATTTATTATGATGTTATATATCAGTTTAAGAAAGTATCGAGTTTGCAAATTTAAAATACTATTCAGTATAAAGTAATAACTGTAGTTAAGATTTCTCAACATTTTTAATAAAATCTTAAGCTTATTATTTTAAATTGTATTTAAATCCTAATATGATATTAGATTATAATGACTCTAATGAATTGTAGATGTATTCTTCTGTTTCAAATGTGTTTTATTGAGATGTTGCTTATTAGTTAACATAAGATTCAGCATCTTAATGATTGAATAAACAATAAGAATAATGAATTTAATGAATTTATTCATTATCTTGATTAGGAATGGTAGGGAGTGACCTTAAACCAATTTTGATATCATCAATCATTTCAGGGATTTTATTATTAGATTCTCTTATGAATAGAATGTATGGGAAATTAAGAAATTGTTCATACTCAGAATCAAGTTCAAACAACATATATAGTCTTTAATGATGACTATGCATCTACATATCAATTAACTTGAATGTACATATTTGAAGATTCTATTAAATAATGTAAGTAAGTGTATTTCTAAATTAAAGATAATGAATTACTAAATTTTATTAACACATACAAATTCATAACCAAAGGACTTGGCAATTTAGATTTGTTTCTCATCCAAACCATTTACATGAGTATTCTTAATCTTCTCTTCTCCTGTTGATGAATATAATAACTTTGTATATGACACTTAATTTAAACATAATTGTAATAATGCTAAACTGTTTTTGTCTTTATTATTAATTGATTAAATCATCTCATTAATATTCACTGCTTTTCTGTCTAATCTACTATCTTTCAATGCAATTTATCTTAAACTTCTGATATGCATAGATTATTGAATTCTATTATTAGATTTAGGTTAATATTCATTTTTTTCATAAATGTTAATTGGTTATACAACAATATTAAGATCTTATTAAGTTAAATTAGATAAATTGCTAATTAGTCTAAACTCTATAGATTAAGGCATATTTGCACTAATATCTTCTTCTTCATCGTCTTCCAAACTAATTACTTCATCTTCTTAATTTCTTCCTGTATTCAATGATTTATTTTATACTTTATTAGATAATAATATATCAGGTTTTGAGTCTTCTTTTGAATCTGAAGTCTTAAATAAATTTTGACTATTGAAAGATGAAGCTATCTCTTAAGCTTAAAACATCAATTCAGACTCTTTACAATAACAGATTTGATTCTTATAAATCACACTCTTCAGTTCAAAATTACCATCAAGAACACTATCTAAATTCATTGATAATCTTTAAATATTGTAGTATTATTCTGCATGAAAATCTTTTATTTATTTTATATCTAATTGATTAATCTTCTGAATCATTTATTATTAATATAAGGCAGCTATCGAATAATAAAATACAAAACTATTTGGTAAAAGGAATGTCAAATGCATTAGACTTTCAAAAACTAATTCCACTATATCTAAATAATGATTTACATTCTCTATTTGGGAAATTATTATATACATTATCTATATGTTTATATAATTAACATTTTTACAATTAAAAATGATATCTAAATAAATACAAGTGATAGTAATAAATCTTAAGGGTAATTTGGAACTTAAGGTTTTATCTAAAAATTCTTATAACAACGACACTTCAAACCTACTTTAATAACCACTCCTATCACCCAAGGAGTATTTTATAGTTTTTCTTAAGCAAATATAAAATTGTCATCTGATACTATATATGATTATGGATCTTTTTTTAACTAAAAATAACCCTACATACTATTTGAACTCTCAGTTATTTATATCGTCCCTGTAAATGACTTTTTAAATAGTACCAAATTATGAGAATCAACTAATCAGCTATACTTATTTATTACATTTATTTTATATTAATGGTTTTCTTATAGTTTTATCTGAATAACCACATAGTTGATTTTATACTGTATATATTTCATCATTACAATATAATACTAGTATATCACATGCAGCTATTTAATTTCTTTCTACTATTATCACATCACCAATTTATATTTCAGAAGAGTTTATTGATTTAATTAAATCCATTTTATCAGTATTTTTTGAACCCTTATTTTCTAATGGTTTCTTTATTTTTTAATTGTTTTTATCAAACATACTTGGCATCTATTATAAAAAATTCTTAATTGCTGGATCCTCAACTAATTTGATCTTCTATTAATTTTTTATTAGCATATCTTATAAGATCAATGGACTCATTATAGAAAACCTTGAACCTATTCTTTCCAAACGATTTAATTATTAATTTGTAGGACTTTTAGCTCTAGCAAAAGATTATCGAGATAGTTAAGATTACACTTTAATAATACTAATACACAAATACATCCAGATGATCTACTTCTTTGACTTGCTTGGCGTTGCAAATTTTCATTATTTTTTAAAGAAATTTTTCTATCTTTCTCTTTTACATCTTCTATTTTATTTTTTGTAGTAGCCTTTTATTTTATTCTTTTTAATATTTCTTTATTGCTTATACATTCATCCCATTATTTCAGTATTTTATTTTCTTGATTGTTTAATTTTTCATCCAGCCCATTTATTTTCAATTTATTATAAAACTCTACACTGATATGAGCAAACAATTAAAATGAGAAAATGAAATAAAGTTCATATTGTGGTGTATTACTACAATATCATAATTCTCATTACTTAGACCATATCGATGTTAACAATATCAAAGAAAGAATGCTTAAACTGTAATACAATATGTTATTCTTAACTACTCTTAAGGGGGCAAATATCAAAATAGATGCAATTGAATGACTTCTATTTATGTGATTACAGTAAGTGGAATAGCCATCAAGTTTTATTACTTCACCATTCTTGAAATGGAGCTATAAATTCAAAATTAATAAATGAACTTGATATGTATGCTTTTTGAATTCATCATAATAATGCAGTAAGTTCTTCATCTTGATAAATTAATAATATTTTCCTATCTAATTTTTATCAATTTAGAAATAAGATGTTTGAATTAAAAAACTTGCAATATAAAATCTCGAAACCAGCAAAAAATTTACTAATTAAAATGGTGAAAAGAATGATTATCATATCCTGATTCATCATCAAGTAAGTTTAAATTAAATTTTTAGTTACTCTTGTCTTCATTTCCTCAAAAATCTAATCTTGAAAGATTTTTTTTTTGTGGCGCTTAGTTTTTTTGTTGTTAATTAAAATTACAAATAAATTATGTTGAATTCCAAACTGAAAATTGTATTATTAAAATGAAAAATTAAATATATAATCAGAACAGACTCCAGTAAGATATGATTACTTAATATCTCACTTTTATATATTATAATTAAATTTATTAATCCATAGTAAACAATATTAATTCGAAATTTTAATATATATTTATAAAATTTCTAATTCTCAATAGAAGGATATAAAAAGAGTCTAAATTAGTATTAAATCATGAATTTAATTTGAAGTAAGATAATTTTTTTGAATTTGTGTATAAATAATAAATTTATAATTTATTGAATTTTAATTAATAATCATAAATACAAATAATTATGTAGTGCAGAAAATGGTTAAGAAAAATATATTTTCTTGAAGTTAAAAAAATAATTTGATATTTTTATTCTATAAAAATATTTAATTATATTTAAATACTACATACATATGGGAATCTGAATAAAAGAAATTATTTTTTCAAAAGAGAACTTAAATAAAATGATAAGTTAATTCACTAGAAGAAACTATGAAATAAGAAGAATATGTAAATAAAATAGGGATCTACAAGAAAAACAAAGGGATTGGTGTAATAAAATAAATAAACATATTAAATAAACAAATTTTATAAAAATAGTAAAGTTTAAGTAATAAGAAATGAAAAAAAATAATAATAATATTTTAGAACTTTATTTTCTTAATGAAAAACATTCTTTTTAGTATTGTTATTTTAAAATATTAGCTAAAGTATGATATAATTGAAGAGAAAGTAAAGGATAGTTAAGAAATAAAAATAGTATGGATAGAACATACTTGGAAAGATGAAATAGTTTAATAGGAATGAGAAATATAAGAATAGTATGAAGGTAAGAAGTATAAAAAATATTATAATAAAAATAATTAATGAACAACAATAAATTGAATCTCTTAGATGTTTTAAGAAAGAAAAGATAAGAATAATAAAGTGAGTAAGTTCCAAGAACTCCTCCAATAATAAAATAAAAATCGAAGGAAGAAATACGAAAATATTTAGTATAAAATCCAAAGACAAACTTAATAAGTCTTTTCAAAAAGAAGAGAGAGGATGATAATACACCTTGTACTCGTTAAAAACTGTTGAAATATTATGATAGTTAAGGTAGAAGTTCTATTTTGTCACCAATTTGTGCAACTAATCATGTTCCATAAAAGAGTGTATCAGATGAGAGTACAAATGCTTTATAGGTATGATATGAATTAAAAAAGGACAGATAACAATACCAAAGAGAATGTCATTAGTATCTCCAAGATTATAACATTTAAATTCATAAACATCAATACTGGAATCACCAAATGAGATAGAGAGTTTTTTAGTATAAGGATCTAATGCATCAAAATTAGATTTGGATGAACATTTTTTAAGAATTGAGAATGTAGATAATCCAAGAATAATGAGATCATAATCATAATGTTAGGATGAAGCATAATAAACAATGATACCAAATACTTTAAGTGTTCCAATGGGTAAAGGACCAAGGAGATTATAATCATTTTCAGTAGGTGATCCATTTAGAAATGTTATAAATGCAGCCGAATAGAGAAGATCTGTTAGATTAATGAGAGGACTAAGTGGAATTCATTAACCAAAAGAAACATAAATATTAGAGAGATCTAGAGATGAAGCTGGAAGAAAGAAAATGAACAATTTTGTAATATTACATGAATTAGGTAGAGGTGCTTTTGGAAAAGTACGTTTAATTTACAATGAAATTGATTAATAATATTATGCAATGAAGATAGCAGATAAAAATAAATTAAAAAGAAAATTATTAACAAAAGAGACATCAGCATATTCATTATTAGAACAAGAAGTAGCTATATTAAAAAAAGTTGATCATTAAAATATCGTTAGATTAGTAGAAGTTATTGATGATCCAGAAGAGAGGAAATTGTATCTAATTATGGAATATGTTAAAAAAGGATCTATCAATTCAAAATAGTATTGGAAATCTGAAGGTGTTAATATTGATTGGGATGAAGGAGAAAAACCACCAAAAATTAGTTGTGAAAAGATAAGAAAATATCTTAGACATTTTCTTCTTGGATTAGATTATCGTAAAAATAAACAATTATCTATTAAGTACATAACTTTGCAAGAATACTGCATAGAGATATTAAACCAGATAATTTATTAATTGATGAGTTTGACAATTTGAAAATAGCTGATTTTGGAGTTGCCTAAATGTATGATAGTTCATCTGCAGATTTGATCTAGGGTGATGTTGGAACTAAAGCATTTTTACCTCCTGAAGCATTTAAGACATCTTAAGTAAAAGGAAAACCAGCAGATATATGGGCTACAGGCATTACATTTTTTATACTCACTTAAGGACAACATCCTTTTCCTGCTAAAAATGTATAATAACTTAAAGAAGCTGTTTCTAATCATGAACTTAAGTTCTTTGAAGGAACTGATCCTGATCTTGCCGACTTTTTGACTTGTTGTCTAAAAAAGGATTCAAGATAACGTCATACACTTGAATAACTTATGGTATACATATTATTTACTATTTATTTAATAGGATCATCCATTCATTACACTTAATGGCGAAGAACCATTGATTGAACAAGAATTTTCAGATGAGAATTTCTTCATCTCAGAAAATGAAATTAGTAAAGCACTCTCTAAAGTTACTATTAGAGCTACTGTGAGAGTCTTTGCTAAACTTAGATAAAAACTTAATTAGTCTAGATAAAGGATTAAAAAATAGTAATGAATATATACTCATTTCATTCTTATATATATCTATCCTATTCATATATATACATTTCATTATAATTTACCTAATCATAAATTTTTTTATTATCTAATTATTCAATTGAAGAAAATCAGTTCAATTTTTTTATTATATTTTTATATATTTTTGTTATTTTGTTGATGAGAATTGAAAAAGATAAAAGAATTGTCCAATTAAAAATAAAAAGAAATGATGAATTAAAAAAAAGTTATTCTCTAAAATGAAATAAATAAATAAATAAAGAGAATTAGAAAATTAATTATAATCATAGAAAAATGAGACAGAAAGAGACAATATGCCATTAGATAAAAAGTAGGAGGAAATTGAAATTTGGAAATAATAGTACCTTAAATTGTAATTAGTGAAAGATGACTACAAAAGAATCCAAAAAGAGAATTAAGAATTCAATAATATTATTTTTGGTTTGGAGAACCAATTTAAACAAAATAAAATTAATTAAATTAACTCATGTAATAGTTAGAAAATACCAATAATTGTAATTTACTAAATGCATATTAATATTTTTAATGAGAAAAGTAAAGTGAATCAAAACTTAATATAATTACAAAATATTTAAAAATAAAAATAGGATTTAGAACATGAGTATAAAATTATATTGACTTAAATGATAATTTGAATTAGATCATTAAGTAAAAATAATTAATTACTATAATTGAAACAAATAAGTATCATTTACTAATATCAAAATAAATGAATTCTAAAATAGTTTTGTGTAATATAGAAATACAATAGAAGACAAATCATAGGAGATTGAAAATCTAAGAAGATTACTAATTAAATTGCGTTAATAAATAATGTAGTTAGAGGATTAAATAGAATAACTAAAGCAATTTTTAGAGAATGTAAATGTCTATATTAAAATATGTAGTATAGAGTATTATCTGCAGAAATAGATCAAATAAATGATGTAATTAAATTAGTATTTAATATGTTAATGAAGGCTCAATCATTAAAAAACTATAAAATTAATTAAGAATTCTTATAGTTTTAACAAGTTAAATTGAAAGTTGACGTTTAAGATTATATGATAAAGAAAATGAAGTGAAAGAAGTGAGAAGGTTCAGTAGACAATATAAAATATGAATTCATTATGTTTTATTAATTTGAGACATAATTCAAGAAAGAAAAAATAAAATAAGTTTTATTTTTGAGTATTATTTAATTTATTTATGAAAGTTTTATAGGCACTTAAATCGACAAAATTTCCATTTGCTTCTTTCACAAACAGAGATGTCAAATCTGAGTTTCAATAATTAAAGCCTCATTTCGAAACACTTGTGCCTGATCTTTATTTGCAAAAGAGACTTAAATTACCGACAGATAAAATTATGAGATAAAGAAGAATGATGAATTATCATATTGAGTTTGATAAAGATGGAAATATGACAAGGTTCCATGAAGAATATCGTCTAGATGATTATGACGAAACTAAATGTCTCTAATATGCAAATGTCTACGAAGAATTAACTAAAGAAATGAAACAAGATTAGATCTATAAAGATTTTCTTTATAATACTCTCCAAATAACTTGGTAATTAAAATAATACAAAAAAGCTTAAATCTCTGTTCATGCAGTCAGAACCGTAATAATCTTTTATATACAATAGATATCATATCCTGATCAACCTGCCTAATCAACTCCAGAGGGACCAAATAGAGATGGAAATGATCTAGAAATTATTGGAGTAGTTAATAAAATTAACTGTTAAGGAGCAGATAGTCAAATATATAGTCCAGATAAATCTAAACTGCTATTTGAAATGAGTCTCGAACCTGGAGAAGGCTACATTATAGATGATAAATCACTCTGGAATTATGCCACTTCCCATAAACCAGTTGACTAAAACGCTGTAGGAGTTAGAGATATTTTGGGGTTTGTACTTAAAATCGATGAATGAAAATACATAACCACAATTATATATAATATAATAAATCAATTTAATTTTAATTCTGCTTATTAATAAATAAATTATTTAGCTCTCTTTATTATATAATTAATCAAATTTATCAAGCTAAAGTTTAATACTTCTTAAGCTCCTTCTATTTCATCCCTGTTTCTGAATTTTATTATTCTCTATTTATTTTTATCATCCTATNAATTTGGAAATAATAGTACCTTAAATTGTAATTAGTGAAAGATGACTACAAAAGAATCCAAAAAGAGAATTAAGAATTCAATAATATTATTTTTGGTTTGGAGAACCAATTTAAACAAAATAAAATTAATTAAATTAACTCATGTAATAGTTAGAAAATACCAATAATTGTAATTTACTAAATGCATATTAATATTTTTAATGAGAAAAGTAAAGTGAATCAAAACTTAATATAATTACAAAATATTTAAAAATAAAAATAGGATTTAGAACATGAGTATAAAATTATATTGACTTAAATGATAATTTGAATTAGATCATTAAGTAAAAATAATTAATTACTATAATTGAAACAAATAAGTATCATTTACTAATATCAAAATAAATGAATTCTAAAATAGTTTTGTGTAATATAGAAATACAATAGAAGACAAATCATAGGAGATTGAAAATCTAAGAAGATTACTAATTAAATTGCGTTAATAAATAATGTAGTTAGAGGATTAAATAGAATAACTAAAGCAATTTTTAGAGAATGTAAATGTCTATATTAAAATATGTAGTATAGAGTATTATCTGCAGAAATAGATCAAATAAATGATGTAATTAAATTAGTATTTAATATGTTAATGAAGGCTCAATCATTAAAAAACTATAAAATTAATTAAGAATTCTTATAGTTTTAACAAGTTAAATTGAAAGTTGACGTTTAAGATTATATGATAAAGAAAATGAAGTGAAAGAAGTGAGAAGGTTCAGTAGACAATATAAAATATGAATTCATTATGTTTTATTAATTTGAGACATAATTCAAGAAAGAAAAAATAAAATAAGTTTTATTTTTGAGTATTATTTAATTTATTTATGAAAGTTTTATAGGCACTTAAATCGACAAAATTTCCATTTGCTTCTTTCACAAACAGAGATGTCAAATCTGAGTTTCAATAATTAAAGCCTCATTTCGAAACACTTGTGCCTGATCTTTATTTGCAAAAGAGACTTAAATTACCGACAGATAAAATTATGAGATAAAGAAGAATGATGAATTATCATATTGAGTTTGATAAAGATGGAAATATGACAAGGTTCCATGAAGAATATCGTCTAGATGATTATGACGAAACTAAATGTCTCTAATATGCAAATGTCTACGAAGAATTAACTAAAGAAATGAAACAAGATTAGATCTATAAAGATTTTCTTTATAATACTCTCCAAATAACTTGGTAATTAAAATAATACAAAAAAGCTTAAATCTCTGTTCATGCAGTCAGAACCGTAATAATCTTTTATATACAATAGATATCATATCCTGATCAACCTGCCTAATCAACTCCAGAGGGACCAAATAGAGATGGAAATGATCTAGAAATTATTGGAGTAGTTAATAAAATTAACTGTTAAGGAGCAGATAGTCAAATATATAGTCCAGATAAATCTAAACTGCTATTTGAAATGAGTCTCGAACCTGGAGAAGGCTACATTATAGATGATAAATCACTCTGGAATTATGCCACTTCCCATAAACCAGTTGACTAAAACGCTGTAGGAGTTAGAGATATTTTGGGGTTTGTACTTAAAATCGATGAATGAAAATACATAACCACAATTATATATAATATAATAAATCAATTTAATTTTAATTCTGCTTATTAATAAATAAATTATTTAGCTCTCTTTATTATATAATTAATCAAATTTATCAAGCTAAAGTTTAATACTTCTTAAGCTCCTTCTATTTCATCCCTGTTTCTGAATTTTATTATTCTCTATTTATTTTTATCATCCTATACCAAATCTTTCTATTTTCTTTCTATATTTTTTTATTCTTATTCTAAAAATCCCATCTTACATAAAATTTATCAATTTCATCATGTTTTTACTCTATCAGACTTATTTGAGAATATTTTTGATCTTAGATTGATTTACTTTTATGGTAAGAATTAGATGACAATTATTTTTTCTGCAGTCTTATTTTTTCCAATTAATTCTTTTGGTGGATGATTTTTGTATATAAAAGAATTGATTTCTTATAATTTAAAGAATTTTATGAATTGTGGATTATTTCTCAATTTATATTTTATTTTAAATTCGTTATTTAATAGTTTGGAAAGAACTCTTTAATTTAGAAAGGGGTTTATAAAGTATGATTATGTTGTAGGTATTTAATTCAGTATGCTTGTAATTAATATTTTTATGTAATTAATTTTAAAGGCAAGCTTTAACCTCCTACACAAGAGAATTTAGAATTAATGAATCTATAAAAATTTCTAAAGATATTAAACTCAATTGTTTTTAGAACAACTTTTTTGTTTTAAATAAATAATAATCATTATATTTTAAGCAATATTAAAATTTAAATATTTGATAATGAAATAATAATAGTTTTATTGAAAAATAGAATATTTAATGATAGATGAAATAGAAATTTAGAAGATGGTTTGCATAAATATGAATAACAATAATTCAGTGAAAATCATTTTTTAGGTTTTCTAAGTTTAGCATCCTATCTTTATTGCATTTCCAGATCATCTTTTTCTTTTTATGCTTCTAATACTTTATTACGTTTAAGTTATCTTAAATCTAAAATAAAAATTAATAATACCAGGTCTAAATGATGCATCACTTAGTAGTAATGGATTAGGTTTAAAGACTTTGCATTCGTATGGATGTATATAATTGACATCCCAATATCTTACTTCTGCAAATTCAATATATCCCATATATGATCCATATATTTTGCATACTTTTTTACCTGTTTTTTTGATTTCTCCAGAGAGATAATCTGAAGCTTTCCATCTAACGCTATCTAATTCAACACAAGCAGAAATATCATTTTTTTTATCTATGAAAGTAATTTTACCTTTGCATTCAACTTTCATAGGTCCCCAAAAGCTACCACTATATTCTTCACCTGCAAAATTATATTCAATAATTTCTCCATTTGCAAATTGTAAAAACCTTTTACCTTTATTTTTTAAAGAGAGTGAATTGACTCCTGCTTTAGCTTCATAGTTATAATATCCATAAAATTTATAACTATTTTTAGGACCAATAGTAAGAAAATAACTAATGGGAGGATGATGAGAGATTTATTCTACATATGCAGTAGTTCCATCTTAATAGAAACCAGATATAGTTTCACCTAAGATAGGATTAAGTGGTTTAAGAAATGAACAATTCAAATAGAAATTACCTAAAGTAGCACAAATAATTAACTTCATCTAAAAATAGTATTAAATAATTTACTCTTTCAATAGGATCTTATTCAAGAACTGCTCTATTTATATATAGTGGAAATAGACAACTAGACATTAATACTTTTTCAAGTGCTGATTTAGGTATCATAGCTTTGATAGGGAAAGAAATAGTTGTTAAATTTAAATTACCAGATAAAATTTGTTTACCAATTTATTTGATCAATTCTTTACCAATAGCTCTTAATGTTCTTATTAATTTTTTATTCTTGCATACTTTACCACCATCTTTATGTGCTAAAGTTGATCTAGATTCTTCTTTTGATTAAAGTGGTTTAAAATTAGAGACAGCCTTAAAAATTAACTCTTCAGTATTATCAATGTTATAATCATGTATTTCTTTAGCCCATTTATAGATTGCTGCATTCTTAGCTTCTTCCTCTGACATCTCTCTATCTTCTTCTTCTTCATCTTCTTCTTAAATCACTTCAGGTTGATCAGCAATCTCTTCTAGTTATGATTTATCATTTTCATTATTTTTAACTTCAGCTTATATTTATGGATNTACTTTTTGAACAAGGACAAGAAGGTAACTTTTATATATCTATTTAAATCTTAGTTCTCCAAACAGAATTCCCATAAATAATATTATGTTTGGATTGTGGCCTTACTCCTATTAATCCTATAGTATTACCTTGTTAACACCTCTTCTGTCTTTAATGTTTTTAAAATGACTTGATCTAGCAATATTGTCCAGTTTGTCTTCAATAATGCATGGTTACAGATCCTAACATCAATATTCTTTTTAATCAACTTTTACAATGGTATTGTGAAACTGATGAAAAATTTGTTCTACAAAATTAGCATATACAATCATTACCCATATTTCTATTTGATAAACAAATTTGCTATAAAATGAATTTCTCTCTTAAAATTGTCGAAGATAGATATAAATAGCTAATAAAATTAGCTTCACATGGATCAGGCAAATTTCCTATTGTTCCCTTTACTGATAAATTACCTATCTATGCTGATATGGTAGAAATTGTTAGCATTACAGATCAAATATAAATTATTGGTTGCGATAGATTAATAATAGATGCAATTTATTGTTTTATAAACGATGAAAAAATACCATTCACTCCAAACACTTTTAAAGCATTACCAAATCAATTATGGTTATGCAATTATACTATTATCAAAGATAATATAGATAAATCAGCTATCTGGAATAAAATCAAATAATTTATTTAATATTCTTTTTCAGAATTGACTGAAGAAATGAAATCGTTGTTTGAAAAACCATATCATTTAATGAGTATTTTTGGAAACAAATTTCACTAAGTCAATTCTGGACTTATCATGATACAATTATTGAAGATTAATAATCATTAATTCTAAAAACTATATTATTCTAATGATGAATAATTCAGAAATTTATTCATCTGGAATTTTATTAATCAAATTTAATCTAAAATTATTAAAATTATCGGTTCTTAAACTCAAAATGCTAAAATAAAAAACCAAACCATGGATTAAGAAGTAGAACCACCTAATTTGCAATTTCATAACATTTACGAAGAAGATGATGAAGAATCTATTGAAGATTTCAATTAATCATTCTCAAATTTAACAATTACTCAACAAATCATTCTCAATCTCTTCCATCTTCATAAAGTACCATTGTTTTAGTGATTATATTTTTTACTTATCATCTGTTTATCATATACTAATATTCATATTAATAAAATATTTATTGAATAATAATTTTATACTTATCAATTTAATTATATTTAAAACCAGTTAAAAAAATTAAAGTGATATGTACTTTTAATCCTAGTTTCATCGTTTTCAGGGTAATTTTCATAATAAGTTTACAAGCCTTTCATCTATCCATTCTTATATTGACCTACACAATATATTTTTTGTCTTTGATTTGGATAATAAAAATATGTTTTGATACCTATTCCATCTGCTTTATTCATTGTAAAATTTCCTTATATTTTACAAACTTCTCCAGGAGTAAGTTAATTTTTATCTAAGATTTCAAGAGTACCTTAGTTTTTGAATTAAATTTCTTTAGATTAGTTGTATAAATCAATATCATATTAACCTGTATATGTGATATTCTTTTTGAAATTTGTAAAATCAATTTTTGAATCAGAAATTTTACTCTATTGAGTTAGTTCAAATATAAAATACTCAAAGGGTTCGAAATGCCTAGTAAATTTAAGAACTTAATATTATTTGCTAATTGTTTTCTAATATTATTTACTCTCAATTTCATGGATTATAACATTTTCTTTTATTAACTATATTGTTTAAATAATATTTAAAGAAAGATTTTTAATTTTAATTTGAATTTTATCTCCAGAATCGTTCACTTAATCAAATTAATAACCTTCTTCAAAATAATTTTATATTAAATAATATTTTAATATTCGTTTTTTCATATAGTTTGGTTTTTCAGGTAAATCTTCAAGCGCTTCTTATAATGTTGCAAAAAATTATTCTTGTATTATTTATTAAGAATTTTCTTAAATTGGTTATTGTTATTGTTCTTAAAGGGGTATGTTTTAAATTTATTCTTGATTTTACAATTGTATTACTAATTAGTTTTCATTTGTATTTTCATTTATTAATGGTTCTTATTAAAAATGTTATACATAGTTAGTTTAAAATTCCTATGGAGATGTATCATTAAATGGTATTTCTAATTAGTTTTCATATATATTTTCATTTAGTGTTGATGCTTATTTATAATGTTAATTATAATTTAATTCCAATGCCTATGGAGATTTATTATTTTATGGTAGTGTCGATGCTTATTTTAAATTTTAATTAAATTCAAATGTTTATGCAGATATATTATTTAATATTATGTCAAATTAATTTTCATTTATATTTTAATTTATTTATGATTCTTTCTTTTAGATATTATTAAATTTGAAATTATCAACAGGTGTATTATCTATTGCTTAATAAAATTTTTCACATTTCCCTTTTAATTTATAATATTCTAATAATTTTTTAGTTTCC